>APFE031069524.1:73121-103682 GCA_000404065.3 Pinus taeda
AGAGAGTTGTAGCTCTCTGCAGGTTGCAGCCTGCGTACTGGTAAAGGACTGCACCAGTACAAGACCATTCTAAAAGGTTTCTAATTTGAAAGAAGATAGAGACATATTGCAGCAGGTGGTTTTCACCCACATTGGGTTTCCACCTTATATCTGGTGTTCTTTGATGTGACTGTCTGTTTTTCTTATTCATGCTCATTATTTATGGTATTGGTATGCAAAAATAAGTCAAAGTATAAATAAGAAAGATTTGGTAAAAGAATAAAATAATACTGATTCACCCCCCCCCCTCTCAGTATTATTGTCAACAGTGGATTCCTTGTGTAATTCTTTCTTGTGCTCCTGTAGCTTCCCATGTCCTACGTGTAGTAGACTCTACCCCTCCTGTAGCAAACCCTGTATCTCTTATATCAAACCCTGATCCTCCTATAGCTTCTCTTTTTCTTCTTTCTCAAAGGTGGATTGTGTCCTTGGCTTCTTAAAGGTGACTATCCTAGTGGTAAGCCTACTCATAGGTGTTATAAGTGACATGGTTTTGATTTTAGGAAGAGTGGCCTCCTCAATCTTTCCTTCACTAGGCCTTATTTCTTCCTTTTTCTTGGTGAATCCTCAATAATTATAAGAACCTTTGTAGGAGTTTGTGGTTTCACTTGTCTAACTTTGGTGTTCTTCTTGGTTTTCAAATACATTTGACCTTGTCTTGATTTCTTCCTCTTGGGCTTGACAAGAGTGCCCAATGTAGCTAATATCGCAGCTACTTCATGTTCAGTATCTTCTGCTCCTTAGGGTTGAGAAGTTTCTTCAGGACTTATTCTTTCTTCTCCCCCTATTCTCCTTTCATCGCTGCTTCTCCTTCCTCTATCTTTGCTGCCTATTTCTCCTTTGTTTTTCTTTATTCCTCTTTTTTTTTTATGCCTCTTCCTCCTCTGTCTTTGGTCCTTCTTCTTGCTTTGTTTTTCCTTCTCTTCCTCCAATACTAGAGGTTGGAGTCTCTCCTGGTGTGAGGGCTTGGGTTTCTATGAAGTTTTCCCTATCCATGTCCAAAAATTTGTTCCATATGACAGGGATCCTCAAGTGGTTCAAAGCATCCACTACTATGAACTTAATGATGCCATGGTGAGCTAAATGTTGGTTCTTTCCTTCCATTACATTCTGACTCATTCTTTGAGGAAGAGGTAATTTTGACTTGAATCTCAACTCCTGGAGTAGCTTGAAGTGGTAGGCATAAACCACACTTAATATCCCTTCACAAGATACATATTTAAGGATATGGTGCTACCTTATCCCAAGGGTAAGGTATGATTTCCCTCCTCACTCCATTCTTATCTTCTCTAGGCTTCCCTTTTGGAAGGAACAAGTTTTTCCTAGCTATGACACTTACTTGCTTGTCTTCTTTGCTCCACCTAATTCCTAGAAGCAAGGTGATCACTTTTCTTATGGTCTCAGGTTGAGAGAGATGGCTAACCACTTGATAATAGTGGTGGCCCTATCTTCATCTTGAGAGTGTAATTCCATGGAAAATTCATGGGCAAGATCCTCACCATACCCCTTCAGCAACTCAAAGAAACCCAACCACTGGTGTCTTCTAAAGATGTCAACTACAGGAGGGTGTTGGTGAATTCTCCTGGTGTCTGAGGGTTATATTTTATTAATTCCTCCCCACATTTATTCTATTATTCCTCCTTGATGCTATGTAGGTGTGGAATTCAAAAAATTTCAAAAGTCTTAGTGTGAAAAATGTTAAATTTCTTGGTGGTAGTGAGGGAAAAGGGTGCTCGAATTGACATAAACCAAACTTTTTTATTCTTCTTTGAACCGAAGAAAAATTCAAAAATATCTCCTATTTGTCAATTTATTGTTACAGGCTCTTAATTTCAAGCATACTTCTCATGCAATTGGATGTAGAAACGAGGAAGGAGGGTGTCACTTAGAAATTTTGGGTGTGCATGAAGGTTTTGATTTGATATTGAGCCACTATGACTCATTTTTCTCCTCCAAACTCCTCTTGTAGCTCCTCTCGGACCTCCTGTAACACTTGCAAGTCTACATGTAGCTTTCTGCTATAACACTTGCAGAAAGGGTTCAAAACTCCTCAATGGCACCCTCCGCTATCTACCGCACTAGCTTGTGCTTCCTCTACCTATTTTTGGAATGATTGATGGTGCAAATGAAGTCGAGCCCAACATATAATATCCTCTTTTGGTTAAAATCGTGGAGCGCTTGAGAGACTTTCCATTAACACGAGTTTCCTCTTTTGGATTGTTGCCCCCAATAACCATAAGCATTTCTCTCTCCTCGTGATTATCACCCCATTCTTCGAGGAAACCACTTTGTTTTGAGTTGACATTTCCATGTTTCATGGGTGACTTAAGTCACACTTGAGTTTACCAGTCCAGGGTGGCTAAGTTCACTAGCCACCTCTAGCCTATTAAAACACCTTTTCTCGCTCAAAACACATTTTAGTCATTTTATGCATAGGGAGGAGGTTAGGTTTTCCATAACTAAGCCTACCTATGGATCAAACTGCTATAGAGGTTGGCATGTTGGAGCTGGACCATATGTCATTATGATTAACAGAGTTGACTCTTTGACTTGTTTCATGTGGATGTCTTCATTCTTGATAATACCTTGACTATTGTTTTTGTTGTGTTGTGTGCAAGTGCCTCTATGATGTCCAAGTTGTTGCTGCTAGTGAAAATCCTCCCTGATAATGATGTGTCTCTTCATAGTTGCAAACAAGGCTCCATGATCACTTCTGGTGGTGGAAAAAAAATAATATCAGTGATTTTTTTTATGGTTTCACAGGTTGCTACAGGAGGAGTTTCTTCTTGTAGGAGTCTTTTGATCCCCACTTGAAGTCTTCAATATGAATGAGGGAGATGATGAAAATCCATGAGGATACAGATAGAGTCATGAAGGGGTAGTGTAGACACTACAGAAATATAGAATAGCGGCTTCTATGTTTTCTTTAAGGTAGGACGAAGTGGAGAATTTGATCAAAGTTTTGGTAAAATGGAGTGGATGGGTGATGGATGGATGATCAAAAAATCAGTGGATGGCCTTATTTATCATTTTCCTAGAGTTAGAATGGCCTTTTGGGTTGTTTTCCTTCTTGGATCTCCCTCCTGTAGCTTCACAAGCTCCTCTTGTAGCATTACAAGACCTCCTATAGTAATACTGGTTCTTCATGTAGCATCATAGAGAGGAAGTGAAATTTGAATTTCTTGATGATGGGATGGTGGAGAGAGATATTTATATGAATGGAGAGGATGGATATCAGGTGTATAGATGGAGGGATGAATGATAGCTTGTAGGTTTTGGCATGTAGCCATGAAATCTGCCACTGTGTACAATCCTGCAAAACAATAGAAAGATTAGTAGACATGATATAAGCTTATCCCTTGTTCTTATTTTCCCCTTTTTTTTATTTTTTCTTTTTTCTTGAGACACATAGACTACCTCAGAGGAGGCTTTCAACCTGCATGCCTGCCCTAGGTGCCTCAAGGAGGTTTTCACCTAGTGATCTTTATTATTTTTTCTCTTTTTTTCTTTTTCCTCCTGGGTTGCCTCGGAGAGGTTTTCAACCCTGGAATTGGCCTTAGATGCCTCATAGAGGTTTTCATCCAGGCCTTTTTATTTTTTTCATTTTTTCAAATTTATAGGATTTATGTGGACTAGAAGCTATGAAACTCCCAATCACATTTAATTCTTTGTTGACTGAAGTGCTAAATTCTTCTGTGGACAGAGGTCTCCTACATATCGTCAACCTATAACCATTTATAAGGGAATTTCTTCCTCATCAATGGTTCTGATATGGATAGATCCATTTTCAAGGCACTACTCTACTAGGTATGGACCCAACCATCTTTTCATTAACTTCCCTTTCAAAAATTTGAACCTAGAATCATATAACAAGGCCCAATCCCCTTCTTGAAAAGTATTTTCCTTGATATGCTTGTCATGTCAGACCTTACGTTGCAATTATATGACTTCAATGTGTAGGAGAGCTTACATTCTGAACTTATCTAAGCCATTCAATTAGAGTATCCTTTCTTGTTGTGTTGTGGTGACATCTAACTCCAATTGAGTTGTCATTCTCAAAGTGTTATATTTAATCTCAATAGAAAGCAAAGCCTTCTTCCCTTAAACAAAGTCATATGGAATGAATCCAGTGTTAGTTTTCAAAATGGTGTTGTAGGCCCAAGTGGCCTCTACTAGTCTCTCTGCCCAATCCCTCCTGCTACTGTTAACAACCTTGGTGAGGATTCTCTCCACTGCTTTGTTTATGATAGCTAGTTTCACATTTTCTTGAGGGTGAGAGGAAGTGGATGTCTTGTGCTTGATATGGTGTTTCCTCGTGATATCTTCAATCAAACTGGATGTGAATTGTGCTCCTTGATTAGTGACTACCACCCTTGGATACCCAAACTTGTAGAAGATGTTTTTTCTTAAACAAACTGCCACTTTATGCCCATTTGTTGCTTTGACTGCCTTTGTCTAAACCCACTTTTTCAAGTAATCAATGCACACAATGTTGTACTTTTTTTGTCTTGATGGTGTATCAATTGGCCCAGTAAAATCCATGTCCCACTTGTCAAATGGCTTGAAGCCCACTTGAGGTTGTAGGGCCATTTCATCCTTGGGTGTGGGTTTTCTTATCCTTTGGGACTGATAACATCTAGTGGTGTATCTCCTTTCATATTTATGTAAAGTGGGCCAATAGTAACCATCTTGTAAAACTTTAAAGGTTGTTCTTTTTGCAGAAAAATGACCTCCACAAGGTCCATCATGACATGCTAAGAGGATTTCAAATACCTCATCTTCTCTTAGACATCTCCTCAAGATCTGATCTAGTCCCAATCTAAAATGATTGCCCTCAATCCAAGTGAAAGGAGAGATTTTACTTATAATCTTGCTTTTCTCCCTGAATGATGTATTAGGAGGGAAACTACCACCAACCAAGTAGTTGTCTATGTCATAAAATCAAGGAGAAAGCATCGAGATGGAAAAGAGGTGTTCATATAGCAATTGATCATCCACCATCTCTTCATTACCTGCAGACAAGGTTAACCTAGGAAAAAAATATGCAACCACATTTTCTTTCCCTAGTTTGTCTATAACAATCAAATCAAATTGCTTTAACAATAACAATCATCTAATTATCCTAACACTGACACCAAGCTTTTTCATCAAATATTTAATGGTTGCATGACCAGTATGAACAAAATTTTGGTACCTAGTGATATAGTGCCTGAATTTGTTTAAAGAATGTACTATAACTAAGAATTCTTTTTCAGTGATAGTGTAATTCGTTCTATCTTTAGACAAATTCTTACTAATGAAATAAATAGCATAAGGAAACTTATCCTCTACCTGTACCAAGGCTCCCCCCATAGTTGTATGATGCATCAGTATGGATATGGAAAGACATTCCCAGTTAGGACCCCTTGGGATGGGTGTAGTGGTCAGTTTTTCTTTCAACACTTCAAGGGCCTCTTGAAAATTGTTGATCCAATAGAAATTTGAATCCTTGGCCAATAAACCAAACAAATGTGAAGCCACTTCACTAAATTCTTTGATCAATCTCCTATAATACCTAGCTAGTCCCAAGAAACTCTTGACATCTCTTTGATTTTGAGGGTTAGGGACCATTTTGATGATGGCAATTTTGTTTGGGTCTACCTATATCCATTCCTTCAACATGGAATGGCCAAGGATAGTCCCCTCATTCATCAAGAACTCACATTTCTCAGGGCTTAGAGAGAGATTCATTTCAATGCATTTCTTAAAAATCTTGCATAGATCGGAGAGAGATTCATGGAATTCACATCCATAAGGCATGAAATCATCCATGTATATTTCATTAGAGTCATGAACCAATTCAGAAAAAATACTCAAAATTTCCCTCTATAAAGTTGCAAGGGCATTGCAAAAGCCAAATGGAATAACTCTATAAGCAAAGGTACCCCAAGGACATGTGAATGTGGTCTTATCTTGGTCTTTAGGGCTGATATGGATTTGGTTGTATCCACTAAATCCATCCAGGAAGGAGAATAATTTCTTCCATTCAAGGCCATCTAGGACTTGATCAATGAAGGGAAAAGGAAAATGGTCATTCTTTGTAGCCTTGTTGAGTTCCTTGTACCCAACACATATTCTCCACTTCACATTCTTTTTAGGAACTAACACAAGAGTTGACACCCACTCACGATCTGAAATGGGGTATATGAACCCTAAATCCATCATTTTTTGCAATTCTTCTTTCACAATGTCCTTAAGAGTGGGCTTCATCCTTCTCTGGGGTTGGTGCATAGCCTTGTATCCCTTCTTGATGTAAATATGGTGAGTACAAACTGAGGGATGCACACCTTTCATCCAAGTGTTGCCTTAACACTTTGCACAATTGTTCTTCCTGTTTGGCCAAGAGAGAACGGATGATATTTAAGGTTCTAGATGGACCAAACTCTAAAATATTAACATGGTCTAGACTTGATTCAATAGGGCATAATTCAGTCCAAGGACTACCTCCAGATTATTTCATCAACTCATCAATTAGTATTGTAGTGGGAGGTTGGTTCTAAAGGATATGGTCAATGAGGTCATCTTCATAAAGATTCCCCCCTCCTATAATAGTATCTTGAGTGGGGGGTGGTGTGATACATTTCATCTTATTCGTACTCTTCTAACCACAAGGGTAAGTCATGCCCAATATAAGGTTGAGCAGGAGGATACAATACCAACTATTTAGACAAATGTCCATTTTTAATGGTCATGTTCTCGGCCCCTAGAACTAATGTAAGCATTAGAAATGGCTAACCATGGTCTTTCCAAGATGAGAGGATAGCCATTAAACTTGGTTTTGGGTTGGAGAACTGAGAAATCAGTATGATACTCCAAGGAGTCAATGGATACCATAACATCTTCAACAACTCCCTCAAGAGCTACTATGGATCTGTCTGTAAGATGCAACACTGTTGTGGTCTTTCTCAAAGCCCCTTGAAGATTTAGCTTTAGCATGGCTTCCTTAGTCATCATATTGATCACAACCTCAAGATCAATTAGGGTATTAGGTACTATAAGGCCATCAATGTGCACATCTACTACTAGGCTTCTAGGGTCTAGATATTTCAGGAAGATCACCCTCCCAAGCATCAAATTAGATAATTTCCCAACGAAATTTATGGTGGGGGTGTCTTTTTCTCTTCTCATAGGATTTTTGAAACATTGTCCTTGATGAGATTATTATAGATGTGAACATATTTAATAGCCTAGAGAAGGGTTATCTTAACACATAAATTCTTCAATTTTCTTAGAAGTTCAACCTTTTCTGGGTTGTGTTGGAAAGGGAGGATCAACATCTTAGGAAAAGGAGGTGGATTGAATTGAGGAATACTCTCTTTCTTCTCTTCTTCCATCTCTTTAGGTGGAGAATGTAGGTAGTTATCTGAAAACACTCTCCCAGACCGAAGGTTAATCTCCTATATTTCCACAGCATAAGAAAGATAGGATGTCTCTCCATTGTAGACTTGATGTGCTTGCTTGTTGTTCAGGTTCTTATTGGGTTGAGAAAGAATTTGAGGTTGCTTAGGTGGAGTAAGATGAGTGAGTTGTAGTTAAGGTTGGGGTGTAGGTAATAAAGCAAGACATTGGTTAACTTGTGGCCTCCAACCATGTGATGGGTTTCCCTATTGAGAAGATTGGGGTGGATACGGCTGAAAAGGATGGTTGACAAGTTGAGGATTATGTGGAGGAGCATAAGGCCAAGAAGGAGGTGTGGACCAAGATGGATGAATGGAAGAGTACCATGGTTGCATAGGTGTGTTCTGATTTGGATTAAAATAAGAGTAGTGTGCACCTTGCATCCCTTGTTGATATGGTCGAGGTCCTTGAGCTCTTCTTTGATTAATGAAGAAAAGTTGCTCTTACCCACTTTTTGCCCCTTGATATATAGCTTTTAGTCCTGGAAAAGAAGGGCATATGTCTATTGCATGATTTTCTTCATAGAATAGGTAGATCTCTATGAAATTCAATAGGCACTCATTCCTAGGATGTCTTTTGGTGCATCTAGGGCATAAAATGGGCAGTGCCCTTTCTACTTCCTCCCTCTTCCTTTTGATTTTCTTGGTATCCATTTGAAAGGAAAATGTATGCAACATTTCACTCTTGAAATCCTCCAACATGTTACCTATCTCATTCTTAATGGATGTTGTGGAGGAAGAGGAACTGACCGAGTGTTAACTAGCCCTACCCTTCTTCCTAGCAACCTTAGAGTGATTTTTTAACACAGTTTTGATGTCATCATAGGTTAACCAATGGATATCTCCTCTAGACAGCATGTTGAGGGTTTCCAATAGATACTCCCTGATCCCTCAAAGAAGAACTAACTTGAGTGATTCAAGATCCCTCAAAGAAGAACTAACTTGAGCAATTGAGTAATTCAGGATAGACTAGAGGAACACTCTCTTCCTTATCTTCTTCCATCTCTTCATGTGGAGAAGGTGGGTGGTTATTTTTTATCAATCGTTGTCATTGATGTCAATCCAAGCAGCACCAGGGACTACCCTGATCTTTCATGGTAAATTTGACTTGAAAAATCATCCTATTCTAAGTTAAGGATCTTCTATCTGGATTCTACTTGTCGATATGTTTCTGTTGATATCTGGCACGCAATGTAGTTCTTCACGGTTTGAGATTTATTTGTGTTTGAAGTTAGTAACCCCAGTTAGTGGGGTAAAACCCCATGGGGTTGTGGCATGGTACTCATCATTGGTTGTGGTCATTGAATAGTCCATAATTAATAATGTTTTATGCTCCTGAAATCCCTCCAATGTTCACTTGTTGAGGACCCTCTCAACTCAAGATATTTCTATAAATAGTGGCCCTCGTATTCTCTTCTAGCAAGCACTTTTCAGCGAACTATCTTGTGAGAAGATTGCTATAATTTTTCATCCCTCGTTAGCTGCTAATCTAGGATATTTTTCAAGGATTTTAAGGTTTTTTTGAGGTCCGATTAGGGCAAAAAATTATGTTCAAGTCTGAAGATCTGTTTTGAAGCAAGCTTAGAGCCTTGGATTCTAGGATTTTTCTCCAAAGAAGATAGCTCCTCATCCGATGAAGACAGTGATAAAGAAGAATAAATCAACGAAAGAGTTGTGTTTATGGCCAAGCACAATAAGCAAGATGCATCTAACGAAGAAGAAGAGATGATTGAGGTTGAATTTCAAAATTAAGTGATCAGGGTTATCAAAGAGCTCAAGGCCGAGAAGAAGCATGTCAATACTCTTGAAGATGAATTAAAGACAAAAAGAGAACAGGTCCTAAATATTAAAATCAAAGTTGAAGAATACAAATGAATTGAAGAATCGCTCAAGGAAGAATTAAAGGAAAGAGAGGCATTGGAAGTTGAAATAGTCTCTCTATGAAAGGACGTAAAAAGTAGAAAAACTCTTCAAAACTACACCAACATCTCAAAGGAATTGGAAGAACTCATCAGCAATTAGTGATCATCTAGTGACAAGAGTGGTCTTAGTTACAAAAAAAATCCGAAAAGGAGTCAAATCCTTCTATGACAATAAAAGAAGATGGATTTGCAAAATCTACCAAGAAGGTAGATCTCTCAACTAAATTAAGAGATCAAAGCTTGTTGGAAGAACCATGGAAAACAATTCCTTGAAGAATATTTCCTCCCAGGTATCAAACTATCTTTTATGGTCATTGTTGTTCATGTGGAAGGTTTGTACATAGAGCTGCAGAATGTCGCATGTATGTTTGGAATGAATATAGTTCCAGGAGATCTTTCAGAAATGGATATTCCAAAACTCCGCAAAATATTAACATATTTGATCATTTGAGAGATCATTTCGAAAATTACAAATATAACAATTTTGGACATCTTCATAAATATTGCAGACTTGGAAGTTCTTCAAAGGAATTCTCACAAAATAAGAATGAACATGGAAAAAGATGATTGAAAAATGTGTCATCGCTCTCAAGGCTCAAAGCAACAGAAAATTTTGGTATGTTGATAGTGGTTGCTCAACGCCTATGACTGGAGATAAAAATAAGTTCATATCCTTGAAGCAAAATAAGGATGGAACAATGTCTTTTGGAAATGACAGGTCTTCAAACGTCATAGGAGCAGGTACAGCCACACTTGGAAGCAAGGATGCATTAGCGAAGGATGTATTGTTGGCTGAAAATATGAATCAAAATCTACTCAGTATTGGATAGATGTGCGATCAAGGACACACGATGTTATTCAACTCTAAGAAATGTGAAATTAGGAAAGGCAAATTTGGAAAAATTATGGCTATGACAAGCAGAGCTCCAAATGAAATATACATTTTGGATGTAACACCTAAAGGGTGGTTTTTGGGAAAAAAAAAAAAAAAGATGAAAGTTGGTTATGGCACAAACAAATGGGACATATAAATTTCAATAATTTGATCAGGATCAGCAAAAAGGAAGCAATAAGAGAAATTCCTAAAATTTCAAAACCTACCAATACGATATGTGAATCTTGTCGGCACAACAAATAGACAAAAGTTGAGTTCAAGACAAAGGAACACTTTGCATCATGTTCATTGGAATTAATACATACTAATTTATGTGTTCCTATGAGAACAAAAGGTTTAGATAATGAATTATACTTTATGGTAATGATAGATGATTACACTATAATGACAATTGTTAGTTCCTTAAAGAAAAAATCTGAGGCATTCGAATGTTTCAAAATCTACAAGGAATTGGTTGAAAATGAAACCGATTTGAAGATCAAATGTATGAGATCAGATAATTGCGGAGAATTCGCGTCCAAAGCATTTCAGCAATATTATGATGAAAATGGAATAAAAAGGAAATTATCAACAGCCAAAACACCACAGCAGAATGGAGTTGCTGAAAGAAAACACAGAACCATACAAGAAATGGATAGAACAATGTTAAATGACTCAAAATTGGATCATAAATTTTTGGTTCAAGCAATCCATAGAGTCGTATTCATTATAAACATAGGTCTTCTTAGGAACAATTGTAACATGACTCTGTACAAACTATGGAAGAGAAGACCAGCTAACATCAAATACTTTAAAATATTTGGAAGTAAATTTTACATCAAAAGAGAATACCAAAAATTGGGCAAGTTCGATTCTCGTGTTGACGAAGGTATTTTCGTTGGTTATTCATGCAGAATAAAGGCTAATAGATGCTACAATCTAAGGTGAAAACAAATAGTTGAAAGCATAAATGTTACTTTTGAAGAAGACAATGTTCTAAAGGATAACCATGAGATCGTCTCTGAGGGGCTTAAGGTAGAATATGTGAAGGATGAAGAAGAAACTCTAGAACAAGACCAATCAAATGAGGAAACAACAGTCAACCAAGAGGAAATAAGAAATAATCAGTAGGATGTACAAAAAACTTCCCCAAAGTTTTAAAAGAATGGTGTCAAAAGAATCAAAATCAAATCATCGGCAACATAAATGAAGGAATTAGAACCAGAAGAAGTCGATAGCTTCATTCATCACGGCAAGACCACCTTGCTCTTTTAGCAACTTTTAAGCCTAGAAATTTTGAGGAAGCTAGTCAAGATGAACACTGGGTAGCAGTTATGAATGAAGAACTGGATCAAATTGAGAAGAACAACACTTGGTAATTGGTTCCACAACCAAAGTATAAAAATGTTATTGGAACTAAATGGGTCTTTAGAAACAAATTGAATGAGGACAGATAGGTTACCAAGAATAAGGCAAGATTAGTCAGCAAAGGATATGCACATGTAGAATGAATTGATTTTAAAGAAACATTTTCTCCCATTTTCAGAATGGAAGCTATCAGGATGTTTATCAATTATGCATGCTTGAGAAAAATCAAAGTGTACCAAATGGATGTTAATTCATCCTTTCTAAATGGTGAATTGGAAGAAGAAGTTTACATTAAACAACCTGAAGGTTTTCTGCTCTATGACATGGAAGACTATGTCTGCAAATTAAAGAAGGCACTATATGGTCTCAAACAAGCTCCTAGAGCTTGGTATGCTTGTCTTGGTGGATATCTGCATCAACAAGGATTCAAGAAAGGAAACATCGACAATAATCTCTATGTGAAAGTGGATAAAGGTAACCTAATTATCGAGGTATATGTGGACGATATATGTGGACGATATAATCTTTGGAAGCAATGATGACAGATTAAGTAAACTTTGCCACAAATATGCAATGTGAGTTTGAAATGTCTCTACTTGGTGAGATGACATACTTTTTAGGGATTCATATATCTCAACAGGATAAAGGAATATTTATATATCAAATTAAGTACATCAAGGAAATGCTCAATAAATTCAAGAGCAAGTATTGCAAGCCTATGTTAACCCCAATGGTAACAGGTTACAAGTTACAAGCTAATTTTATAAGATTCATCAAAGGATGTGGACTAGAGGTATAGATCTATGATTGGAAGTCTTCTATATGTGATAGCTTCCCGGCCAGACGTAATGTAGGAAATTGGACAAGTAGGAAGATTCCAAGCAGCACCAAAAGAATCTCATATTATTGTCGTCAAAAGAATTCTTCAATATCTTAAGTGCATAGCAGAATATGGTTTATGGTATCTCAAAGGAAATGATCTAGTTATCCAAGCTTATACAGATGCAGATTGGGCTGGAAGTGTTGATGATCGAAATATTACAGGTGGAGTAGCATTCTATCTAGGTAGTTACATTGTTTCATGGTTAAGTAAAAAGTAGTCTTCAATCTCGTTATCCACAACGGAAGTGGAATATATCGCGGCAGCAGCTTGTTGTACTCAAGTTCTCTAGATGGAGAAAACTTTGAAAGATCTTCAAGTCAATTTTAATGATCCTATTCCCATCTTCGACGATAACACATGTGCCATAGATATCTCCAAGAATCCTGTGGTGCATTCCAAAAAAAATCACATTCCAATAAAATATCATTTCGTTAGAGAGCAGGTCTCTAAAAAGAATACCAAGCTTGAATATGTTGGCACAAAGGAACAAATTGTTGACATATTTACCAAACCATTGCCTCGTGAAGCATTTTAGTATCTTCGCCAAAAGCTTTGGATTCTCCCAAGTTCTCATTAGACTCTTTCTCTTATCTAACTAAGTGGAAAGGGGGAGTAAAGGTGCATACAGGTCCGCAGGATGACAGTTGATAAAGGGGAATTACCCTTTGCCATTGATGGCAAAGGGGGAGAGAAGGTAGTAGGAAGAGGTGCCATGATCGTAGGGGGAGTACTTGTGTTGCCATCAATGCCAAAGGGGGAGATTGTTGATTAGTGGTTGTCATTGATTTCAACCCAAGAAACACCACAGGCTACCCCGATCTTGCATGGGAATTTTGAATTGATAAATCAGCTTATTCTGAGTCAAGGATCTTCTAGATGGACTCTACTCATTGAGATGTTTCAGTTAATATATGTCACACCATGTAGTTCTTCACAGTTTGATATTTATTTGTGTTTGAAGTTAGTAACCCCAATTAGTGGGGTAAAACCCCATGGGGTTGTGGCATGGCACTAATCATTGGTTGTAGTCATTGAATATTCAATAACTAATCATGTTTTATGCTCCTAAAATTCATCCAACATTCACTTGTTGAGGTCCCTCTCAACTCAAGGTATTTTTATAAATAGTGACCCTCATATCCTCCTCTAGCAAGCATTTTTCAACGAATTATCTTGTGAGAAGACCTCTATAATTTTTCAGCACTCATGAGCTTCTAATCTAAGATTTGTTGTAGGGAGTTTAAGATTTCGTTGAGGTCTGGTTAGGGCACAAAATTATGATCAAGTTTGAAGGTCTATTTTGAAGCAAGTTTAGAGCCTTGGATTCTAGGATTTCGCTGCTTCAAACAGGTCGTTGTGGAATTTTAGCTATAACTTTGTTTCTACGAAGCTTAGGAATTTTAAATTAAAACCCATTAGAATTGAAATATTTATGAACCTCGTAACCTAATTTCATATCTTGGTCTGCTATGCTCCCAATTCAAAGATATGATATGAGGAAGTTAGGGTTTTTGCAGGCTCCCCAATTCCATGTCAAACAAGTGACCTCGGGAAAATAGTCATAACTTTCTCTATGAGCATTGGATTCAAATTTCGTAAACAGTGACAAAAAGAGGACAGATTTTAATTTGTTGGATATCATTTTGAGTGCCGAAGGTCGAAACAGGGACACGTGGAACTTCGTACAAGTTCTCTCTACTGAACCAATCTATAATCAGGTCATCATGGGAGATTCAGCATAACTCTTTCTTGAAGAATCCAATCTCAATCATACCTATGGGATTAGAAACTAGACTCATAGGGATACCACAAGACGACATTTCAGACCTTGGAGATCTGAACCTACATAGATACAACATATTCAATATCAAGCTCCTAGAAGGAAAGAAAAAGTATGCAATTAATGATCACTGCAATAAGGACCACACATCAACAATCAAAGGTAAGTCTACTACAATAAGGTATGTATGATTACTGTTTGCATTTGAATTTTGAGTATCATCTCTGACATATGTTTTTGTAGGACAACATAAGTATATTATTTTGTATTTGTTTGGGTCTTGCTTGTTAAGGCCTAGGAGCTTCCCCTAATCATAAAATCATAGCTAGGGGTCATTATTCATATAGACTTAGTCAAAGTTGCAGTGGGGATCAAAACTGATGAAGGAAGGTAGTACTACAGGTTTGCTATAGGCGATTGCTACAAGAGGCCTATAATGCTACATGGTGGCCTATAATGCTATAGGAGGGAATCCGAGTGGATTTTGAAGGTGAAAATGATGTCTTAAGGTTATGGAGAGGTGGATGGAAGTTGAATAAAATTAAGGGAGGTTGGTTTGAGCTCCTATCCAAGCTATGGACCTCTTAGAGGTTTGTCCTGCACTGAGATGAGTGCTCTTGGTATACTAGGAAAAATGATTTATGAAATAGAGTTTTGGGACAAGATTTGAAGGTGGAAAGAGAATATGAAGGAGATCAAGATGGAAGAGGTAAAGGTTCCCTTCCCTACAGATCAACATGGCCCTGTATTCAATCACATGCATGCATCCATTTTTCAAAAAAAAATGAGATAACTTATGATGGAAAAGATGAGTTGAATTTAAATCACATCTATTTTATGCCATAACACTGATCTAATCACTAAACTGACTTATTAGCTATAGAAAGAAAATGTAAAACAGGACAACTAACATTAATCTACTTCCAAGAAATCCTAAATATAATATTTTTGGACTGCGATTTTGAATCCTTCAACTCATTCTCCCACAGGAGAGGTGTTGTGGAGGTTGCAACCACAGGTTTTTATAGATTAATCTCTACAGAAATGCATGAAACTATGAACTTCTTGGAATCAAGAAGAAACATAATTATAAAAAGAGGGACCAAAGCCTATGGTTTGGGCCCAAACCCAAGGGTCTCAGCCCTCTGAAACTAACTCAAATACAACTTAAAATATAAATTCTCATTATCAAAAAGTGCAGGTCTCATACTTCACATAAAAATTTTAAAGTAACAAAGTTAGGCTTCAAACTCAATAGCTACACCTAGTTGAACAAAGACTTTGAATCCTAATGAGCTTTTCTTCTTGTTTATTTATACAAAAGGGCGGCTGAAGAAGCTCCCTTGAAAGTAGGAGTGATTCCCTCCTTGATCTAGAAAATGGTGGATCTCATCCCTCTTAAGCTTCACTTGGACTAGGAGTCACTTGGTTGCGAATGAAGTTGAACTGATTAGAGAGGATATTGTGATCCCAAGCTGATTTAAGCAGTTAAGGAGGTGGAAAAACCCCCTAGATCCTCTCATAGTTGTCTCCATCAAGCCCCTGCATAGTAATAGCCTCAAAAATGCTTCTTTTTCCCACAATTAAACCACATTAGGCCACATACTATGAAAAACACCTTTTACCACTCTTACTAAGAATAATATAACAAAAAAGTGAATTAATGTGAGAGAAGGATAGTTTTAAGGCAGGAGGATGGCATAACGATATTCAAATTATACATATTGATGGGACTCAGCACTCATTACAATAGGTAAGTAGTTTCGGATGAAAATGGAAAGGTAGGATTCCAGTTGTCGAATCAGTGTCAGAAAGAGAAGTCAAGATAGAGAGAAACATCCAACTGTTTGTAGTGATGTGGAAAAAGTCAATACATGAGTATTCTACTACTTGATTTCTAGAAGAAAGTTAATAGGGGCCAAGAAGATCATTGGATTCCATGAGTTGAATATGTTACCACTGTTGGGAAAGTTGCTACTGAAGGAACCAATTTTGAATAGAGGAGAGTGGTTGATGTAAAATAATTGTGATTTTTTTTTTTGTCATGGACTTTATTGCCTTCTTTATTAAGCAACTCATTTTCCCATTTTTAGTTAGGCTTGTTTGAGTGATATGAATAACCCATCATATTTAATAGAGTAACATAATTTAAAATAGTGGTTCTTGTTGCATGTGATGCCACAAAAATACTCACTAGTGTGATTATGTCTACAAATCTATTACAGTTTATGGTTCTTGGAGGATGTGGTGGTCCTAAGAACAACGACAACTAGTTATAGTTTGTATGTTAGTAAGTTTGCGTAAAAGAGGTCATTTTCTAAGATTGATTATTGGATACATTTAATATTCATATGGATTTCCTATATAATTGATGAATGTAGTGCACTATGTCTTTGTCAGATGGGAGTTTATGTATAGAGTGGTTCAGTTTCTAAATAGCTTCCCTAGCACAGCAATCAATTGAAAGTATGTTAAGAAGTGTCGATCCTGCAAGTATGTCAATGATGGTTAGAGGAAATTTTATCTTAAACAGGTCAAGTGATAAGCTCGAAGTTGTGGTGGAGAAAGAGTGTAGTCTGTGAGATGCCAGAGTGGGTGAAAATGATAATGATGACTAAGTCAAACAACAATTAGTGTTGTAATTTCAATATTGTAATTTGTGATTCTAGTATTGTTTTCTGTAATGTAAGACTTCTTGGAGGGTGTTGAATACAACTCTCTCTATATATATACACATGTACACACACACACACAACACACATATATACATATGCATAATTTGTGATTATAGTATTGTTATTTGTAATGTAAGAATACTGGCGAAGGTTGAATACAAAATATATATATATAAATAATATATATAAATATATATATAATATATAAATATATATAGACACAACACACACATATATCTGTGTGTGTGTGTATATGTGTATATACATATACATATATATAATTGAATGAGTGAAAAATTAATTTTTGGTGTGCAATTAGTTTCTAAATTCATATTAGAGTTGGTTCAGCCCTAGATCTCTCGATAGAGGGGTTGTTATCATGTTGATTATGCAAGTCTAAAACCTTGTACATAGGTTAAAGTGTGAGAGTGTTTAGGTTTTGTATGAGTGATTGTTGAAGTGTTGAAGTGTTGAATTTGGCTTGGCATGATTGTGAGAAGTAGTCGGAGTGCATAATTATTGTCCAAGGGTATTGTGCATGTGCTGCTCAAAAATTTCGTAGAGCCATTGTTAAAGGAATGTAGTAATATGGGCATTGAAGAAATTCCATCAAATCTATGGATTTATGCATTTCCAGTCTATTCAGAGGATGAAATATTGGTTCTATGTAATTGATCTTTCTCTTAATTGAATAATATTTGGGATCCCCATCATCGAATCATCTCTTACTCATTGGATCTTCCAACTTGTTATTTTGATTTTAGTTAATTTTAGGGAAATTTGATATTCTAAGTAGGGCTTCATTTCACCTTATTGGATTCAAGCCTCAATTTCATCAGTTGTTGCAATAAACTCATACTTGCAGGATGTATCCCCATTTATCAAAATTGACCTAGATTGTATTATGGTGAGATTAGAGTTGTGAAGCCTTAAGTTACATGCAGACCTGAGTGTGGATGGACAGTTATGTGGGGATGTGGAGAACTATGCATAAAGGGGAAGCCAATGAAGTAGTGTGATGTGGCTAGAGCTTGTGATGAAATCAATTGTTCCAGTCATCATGGTTGGAGTGTTGGGTAATTATGGTTTGATTATTATTGTGATCATCATCACATAAATTGTATGTCATGAGTTGAATATGTTACCACTATTAGGTGAATTTCTATTGAAGGAACAAATTTTGAATAGAGCGGAGCAGTGGATGTAAAAGAAATGTGATAGTTTTTGTTGTAATGGGCTTTGTTGCCTTCTTTATTAAGCAATTTGTTTTCCCATTTTTTAGTTAAGTTTGTTTGTGAGATATGAAGAACTCGACATATTTAATAGAGTAACATAATTTAAACTAGTTGTTCTTGTTGTATGTGATGCCACAAGAATACTCACTAGTGTGATTATGTCTACATATCTATTATGGTTTGTGGTTCTTGGAGGATGCGGTGACCCAAGAACAACAAATATTAGTTATAGTTTGCATGTTAGTAAGTTTGTATAAAGCAGGTTCCTTTGTAAGACAGATTGGTTGATAGATTTCGTATATAACTGATGAACGCAGTGTGATATGTCTTCATTAGATGGGAGTTTTCCAATAGAATGGTTCAGTATCGAGACAAATTCCCTGGCACAAAAACCAGTTGAAAGTATGTTAAGAAATGTTGGTCCTACAAATATGCCAATGATGGTCAGAGGCGTTTATGTATTAAATGAGTCAAGTGGTAAGCTAGAAGATACGGTGGAGAAAGAGTGTAGTCTGTGAGATATCGGAGTGGGTGAAAGTGTTAATGATGACAAAGTCAAGAAGATATGGGTGTTATGATTTTAGTATTGTAATGTGTGATTCTAGTAGCGTTATTTGTAATGTAAGCATAAAGGGAGGGTGTTGAAGATAATGCTTCCATTAGTTCAGTGCTCTTATATTAGAATTTCTTTGGAGTTGGTTTGGGTTGTTGGAGATTGTTGAGATATTCTCTCAATTATAATCTCCAATTTAGAATTAGTTGGATTTACTTCCAACTGTATATATGTATCATATTTACAACTGAATGAGTGAAAAAATAGTGTTTGGTGTGCAATTAATTTTCTAAATAAATGTTAAACATTACAAAATCTCTACCATACTAGCTTGACCCTCTAGACACAACCAATTTGAATACAAACATCTAATTTATTATAATATGTTTATTATATTTATTCAAAATATAATTATAACAAAAGATAAAGTAAATTTAAAACAATTAATAATATTTACTTTGTAGTTGTGGAAATGAATCACTTTCAATACATATATGTTTATTCTCCAACTCTAATTAAATATGAAAATCTAATAAATCAACTCATTGTTAATGGTAAATATTTGTTGTAGTGTATTGTTGCTCTCAACCAACTATATTATAAAATTTTAATCTATTTCATATCAGAATAGAATGATATTTAACTTTTTTCCAAAAAAATCACAACAATATTCAAATTTATAAAGATGTTTAATTCTATGAGTAAAATTAATTATAGTATAAATTTTTAAAATCTATTGTCCATAAGATATGATATTTAATTTTTCCCAATAAAAAACAACATATTCAAAATTATAAAGATCTTATAATCTAATGTAAAGTTAAATTTATAAAGATGTTAAAATTGTATATATGTATTTTGTTTCTCGTTCAATTAAACATTTACTTAAAATTTTAGTTTTTAACTTAAATATATTATATAATTATTATCACAAACGAAATTAATGATTTCAATATTGTATATTTACAAAGAGGTGTAATTTAATTAACAGAGGAAATGACTTTTTTGGCCAGGATTCCGCAATACAATTTTTAGTAAGGTTGTGATTCCTTATTATTTAAAATGTACTTTTGAATATATAAATGGATTCAACACCCTAAAAATTCCTTTAGACACAACTTACACTTGTGATTTTTAAAAAGCTCTAGTGTATTTTGGTCAAAATTACTCAGAAAAAAAACATTGAGAAAAGAGTCTTTTCATCTGTTAATTAGATTAAACGTTTACAAATATATTTATATAGAAAGAGAAACTATTTGAAAAATATAAATTTTAATACCATTAAATTTAATGAGAATATTGAAAATAAAACTGCCAGTAAAATTAATATAGTAAAGCAATTCAATATACACTAAGAACGAAAAAAAATTTATTATTTGAAAATAAAATTTAAAAATAAAATAACATTAATATTTTAAATTTCTGGAATATAATTCAACTTGTAACTTAAATTCTTTTACATTTTAGATCACTTATTGAAATAAAAATTTAAAATATAAACACATTATAACACCTAATTTTTTTTGGAATAAGTTCAACTTGTAACTTAAATTCTTTACATGTTAGATAAACTCATTGGTATCCACTAGTGTTTCCATAATCCTTTTGGCTTTTTGTATCATATCTCGTTTTTCAAAAGAACAAAAATAGGTGATAATTTTTTCTTGAAAAAACCTATCTTTGATAAGATTATCACCAAAAAAAAAACATACAGATTATTAAATATTATATAATGAAAATATTTCATTATTATGTAAATATATATAGATGTAATAATCAATTATAATGATTAATTTTTCATTAAAAATAAATTAAATATCAAATTTGTATAGATTTAATTTTTCATTAAATAAATAAAATAAAAGATCGATAGTTTTGTATCATTGAATTTAAAATAAAAAATAAGGTAAAATGCAAAACACAAATAATTGAATATTTTAACTACGTGGTTATTAATCACCCTAACAAAACATGCCATAATTTTTTTTTTAAGTAAATTGGAAGTAACATGAAGTTAATAAAGACATAATAATCATATAAATATGTTGATAGGTGTTGGTTTGTCAGTAGAAAACGACTTGTAATTTCATTAATTTTAAGGGAAAATAAAAGTATATTTTGTATGCTATGCAGCATTCCATAATTTAGTGTCGCGCAGGTGAAGAGTTAACGTGACATCAAAATAACAAGAGAAAACATGATACAACATATACAATAGAAGCGAACATTAAAAAATGTACATTCCGTGTTAGCTTGACTTTTTACCCTTATTTTTATGCATATTGTGCCAATTATCTAAAGTGGGTTCAATATGAATGCTCTATTTACATCTATCTCGGCATTCTTTATCGGAGTTTAGACTTTCTTGACCTGGGCTCTTTTGGAGCCTCCCAACCCATTTAAAGTCTACATACCAAAAGGGGGAGAGCCATGTTGATTTTGAATGGTTTGTCCTATCTACGCTTCAGAGATCTATTCTCGTTGCTAACTAGACTTTACCATACTCTCTTCTTCGTGTTGAACTTGTGTTTTCTCTTTGGGTTCTTCTTCATCTTCTAAAAGGGGATCTCAAAAATTTCCAATTATTTGGTGGCTTGGGTTGCTCTTTTTTCTATTTTGGGTTTTTTTGCCTATGGACACATGTTCCATAGGTGGCCTATTTGAAAACATTCACGACATCTAAAAGGTGTATTCTCATAGTCTAAAACTTGCTTTTGTTGTAAATTATTGTGCTTAAATATTATGTGTTGTGGAAGTCCTTTGCTTAGATCTATTTCCACACATATTTTGGTAAAGGTGAAGAGGCGTTTTTCTTGTTTTTTTAAGTCCCTTTTTTTAAATTTACCCAAGGCATTCTCGATGTCTTTAAGAACTTTGTGATGCTAGAAAAGAAGGGGAAGGTTTGGGAGCCTAACCCAAATTAACATGGTGGTTACTACCATTGTTGTGGTGTCAAACTCTAGATACCATCAAATGATAAATAGGCCATAGTTTCCCTAGAACCATGGCCCTTCTTGTAAAACAAAGTCCAAGTCCTTTTGAGTGTAAAATTGAACAATAAAGAATCTTTTCGAGCATAGGTATAGATCATAGTTTGGCATCCAAAGAGTAAAAATCCATTATGTTAGTGCTTTAGGTTTTGGCCAAAACCCATTGAATCTGCAACTTATAGCCTCGTTTTGTAGGGAAGAAAAAAGAGAAGAAACCTCAGTGTTATTGACCACCACAGTTGGGACCTATTCCATCTAGTCAAAAAATAGGGATGTGGAGTATTTTGGGTTTGTATAGCATATCCAAAAACCTCCCCTTGAACAACATCTTTGAATAAGATTGTTGTTCCATTTGTTGTTATGGCTCCAAAAGAAACCCCGAGAGCACCCCTATGAATCTTGTCTTCATAATGATAGATGAATATTCACAGGTATTGTAATCCTTGAGCAAGGAAGAATCATGAATAATCTTCCCTTCATATTATAGAGATTGGGAGCCAATGGGAATACCCAATTTTTTCTGCAACAACCACTTTTAGAGAGAAATCAGGGGCATATCTGTTGATCCAAAAACTAGAAGATTTATCATTGTAATTTCTAATAAAAACTTGAAAAAAGTTAGGTTATTCCAGTGCAGGTTGGGATTGAGGCCATACACCATAAAGAGTCGGTGAAACAGGGGAAAATAGCCTCATATAATGTTTAATTCTTGAAGACACAAGGGCCTACGGAGCATAGAAAGGTTCCTGAATATAACAGCCCCGAGTTGATTTTCTATGTAAAAAAAAACCAAGGTCATGGGACATGTATTTCAATTTGAATGGAAGGAAAAACACTATAGTGGGCATCACTTGTGGTTTATTAATGGCTATGGAAATTGACAAAGGAATTGGCAAAAGCAAGAGTCAATTAACAACAATTTAATATGATATATACATGAAAAAGGGAGAAAAAGAAGATGAAGAGACATAATATGCATGCAAGGTAAATTAGAGATAAATTAGAGGAAAAGGAAAAAGCAATGGAAGCTGAGACTAGACATCAATGACAAAAAGGAATCAGATAAACATTTCACATCTTTTGTCAGTTCTAGCTTTGATCATTTCAAAAAGAGAGCTCTAAGAGAAAAGAGAGGAAGCACTTGGACTAGCAAGAAAACAAAGGAAAGCAAGTGAGCACAAGGAAAAAGGTTGGAAAAGAAGCTACATCAAGAGGACATTGTAGGTAACAGGTTGCATGTGTGATTTCATTGCTAATGTTTGGATGCATGGAACATGCATTTGGTTATTTTGTTTCTTTTTTGTCATTGGCATGGAATTTTCCTGGATTGATAATGGTTTTCAACCTTGTCATGCCACTTCCTGGATGGTCATGGTGTTGTGGGTTCCTTGTTTGGTTTAAGCTTTGGATGGTCAGTAGACTTTGGATCCTGGTGAGGTGGTCTCAGGAAATTCCCAAGGGTCAAGGGTGGAGATAGGCTTTCCCCTAGAACTCTTGACGGATGGGTGGAGACAGGAAAATTCCTCTAGGTATGGTGAAGAAAGTTTGAGGCATCCAAACTTGTTTGGTGTTAGTGATTTTTGGACCAGTCTAGGTGAAATCACTATGGTTGAGGGTTGAGGTGGTTTGGCCTCTAGAAGCTCTGGTTGGTTATATTTTCATTTATCCCATGAGATCCCATATTCATGCTTGGAATATGGCACAGTGGTGATTTCCTGAAAGAGATATTTGTTTTAACCCAATCTATGGGCAGGTGGTACGTGTAAGTCCCTCACTTGTTTTGCATTTACATATGTTAATATGAGTTATTTCTTTATCGTGTTCAATGAGCACATATACTGGTTATTTTGTTGATTTTATCATTGATTTGTCATGGATTTATTATGGTTATATTCTAGTTATAAGCATGGTTAAATGAGGTGCTCTTACCATGGATCTTTCTTATGATTTCTTAAGTTAAAGAATGATTATGTGAATGCATGGGCTAACAAGTTTTGTTGCAGCTAATTTGATAGGGCATTGAGCCTTCTTGATGAGTCTTTGATGAAGTTAAGGAGTTATTAAATAGATATGCATTCATGACATATATTACTATGTTTACCATGTGTTTCACGAAATCTTCTCATGTGTTTGGAAACTTCTAAGAAAGATATAGCCTTAGTACTTATCATATGGACTTTTCATCACCTTAAACTTGATTATGTAAATTTATGGATTGCTCTAGGAAGTGGCTTGAAGGCTAGCCCTGAAAATATGGCATTGATTTCGCGGTTGCATTCATGGAACTAGGAAATTTCGATTGCAATCGTGGGGAGGGAGGCATGTGCATGCGACTAGAGCCTTCTAGTCACACTCACAACGGCTTATGCATGTGGTTGGGTTGTGAGATCAGTTAAAAAAGGGGTTTCAGCTTAGGGTCTGAGCACCAGGGGTTGTGGTCTAACACCTAGGTGATATGATGTCCCTGAGAAGTTTCAATACTTTATGGTTAGTATATCCCACTTCCATAACTAGAACATGGATGTGGGGCATGTCATAGTAACTCTCAGTACACATTTACCTAGAGAGCTTGTAAAAGTAGGTAAATTTGGGATAGGGTGGTTACAGGGTGGTATCAAAGCGAAGTTGCAGCACTGGACCTCAGGATAAATGTAGATTGTTATGAATGCATGTCAGTTGTTTATATGTTTCTCATGCACGCATGTTAGCTACTTATTGTTAGGGTTATGATATCTATGTATGAGTTGTTATGCTTGTGATGTTGTTTCGTGCAAATCTAGATTGGCCTGTGCAGATACAATAGCCTCCCTTGAGATACCTTGAGGTATGATTTTGATTATGTTTTATATAGCTAACAGTGGCATATTGTAGGATATAGAAGGCGAAGAGATGAAGAGAAGAATAGTTGAGTACAATTCATATTGATCTCCACACAGGCTTGAAGATACCTTAGCAGGATGGGAGAGATCAGTTGAGCAGTATGGAGAGGGAAATTTTCCTGGTTTGGAAGACACATTGAGAATTTTGAAGGAAGAAATTGTTAGTTGCAAGGAATACAATGAGCGGTTCATTGAGGTATAGGAAGGGATTTCCAAAGCTCAAGAAAATCAAGTTGAGGTTAATGCAATGATTCATCAGAGCCTTTCAAATTTGCAAAAACAGGGAAAGCTAGGGATCTATCATGGACAAGAGGAAAAGACAAATGGTGCAGATGGAAGCAGGCATCAGAAGGGGTACATGATGGATAGGGGTGATATAGTGAGAGGTGGCAAATCCTTGCATACACCTGATAGGAGGGCTAGCACTCATGGATTTTATTCAAGCTCTGGTTCTAAGAGACATCATCGCCATCACCACCAGCATCCTTATAGGAGGAGTGAGATGTCATACTTCCCATAAGAGTTCAAGAAAGGCAAGCCTCCTACTTTTGATGGAGAAGTAAAGAAATCAGAAGATGCAAAAGCAATATGGCTACTTGGGATGAATAATTTCTTAAAATTGCATGATTATTCAGAGAAGATGAAAGCCAAGATAGCCAAATTCAGTCTCAAGGAAAAAGCAAATATATGGTGGGAGGATGTTAAGTATGTCAGAGGCATCAGGGAAGGGGAGCTGATTTGGAATGGGTTTGAGAGACTCTCTAGGAAGAAGCACCTATCTGAGAGGTATTATGACAAAAAGGCCAAGGAATTCTATGAGGTGAATATGGGTTCCATGATAGATGAAGAGTACACGACCAAATTTCTCGACCTATTGAGGTATCTTCCCTACCTCAAGGATGAAAAACCAAAGGTCAAAAGTTTCATCAGTGGAATTCCATTAGCATTCAAAGGTCGGATTGAGTATGATTAGCCTCAATCATTGGAGGAATTCATTGGAAAGTTGAAGCATTGTTATGAGAAGTTTAAGCGCAAGCGTGAGTTCAAGAGGGACTCGAAAGGTAATGAGAAAACAAAAGGAAAATGGCTTAAGAAGTGAGGAAGATCTCAGGATGCAGGTAACAAGGAAAATGTGGGACCTCATAAGAATTTTAATGCAAATGAGAGAAGATATGGGTCTCATCCTGAGGAGCGGAAGAATAAAGGTGATGGCAGGAAACCTTTGAGTTGTTGGATATGTGGTGGAGAGCATTGCAAGTGGTATTTTACATCGTATCATGGAGGCAAGCCTCATATTTATAGTACTCAGGAGGCGCAGACAATTGGATATGTAGGCCAGAGTATTCCTCGGATCTATGCAACATTGGATAATAAGAAAGTAGATCATCAAACATCTATTATCGAGAAGGAAGGTACGCTTTGCAATAAATTTGTTTCTATTTGGATTGATCCTGGATCTAATTATAGCTATATTAGTCGTGACTTGGTAGATTAGTGTCGGCTGACTAAGGAAGTGCATGCAGAATCTTAGTTAGTGTAGTTGGCTACAGGGACCAAGAGAAGAGTTCGTCACTGGGTGAGATATTATGCATTTGAGCTTAATGGCATGCCTACATCAGCACATCTAAATGTGCTCCCTTTGGGATCATATAGCATGCTTTTGGGAATCGATTGGTTGTTCATTCATAGGACCAATGTACATTTCTAGTTCAAGGCCATTGAGTGTTTGGATGATGATGGAGAAAAGAGTGTCTCGCAAAGAAAGAAGAAGCCAACATTAGCAAGGATGGCTATGGCTATGCAGGTTGAGTGCTGCCGAAAAAAGGGGTGTTTATTGTTTGTAGTTCATGTTTCTAGTGACAGGGAAAGAGGATGAGGATGATGAATTCTAGAGGAAGTATCATGTCTTTCAATAATTTCAGGATGTGTTTCCTGCAGAGATTCCATATTTTCTTCCTCATAGAGAGGAGGAATTTTCTATTGAGTTTGTACCAAGAGCAGCACCAACATCTAAGGCATGCACTGTACAGGATGAGCATTGTTGGATTGGTGGAGTTGAAGTTGTAGCTTAAGTAAATATTTGATCAGGGATACGTAAGGCCAAGTGTTTCTCCTTAGGGTGCACCAGTGTTGTTTTTAAGGAAGAAGGATGGTACTCTCAGATTGTGCATTGATTACAGACAGTTGAACAAAGTGACTATCAAGAACATGTATCATTTGCCATGGATTGGTGATTTATTTGACTAGACGAATGGAGTTGTAGTGTTTTCAAATATTGATCTGAGATCATGATATCATGCGATGCGCATCAAATAAGAAGACATCTACAAGACTGCATTTCATACAAGGTATGGGCATTATGATTTTGTGGTGTTTTCTTTTGGTCTTAACAATGCTCCAGACACCTTCATGTGTTTGATGAACTATGTGTTGATCTCTTATCTGGATAAGTGTGTGATAATATTTGTTGATGATATATTGGTATATTCTATAATATCCCTAGTGAAAATTCCACGTAATAAAAGTTAATAAAGGAAAAAATAATAACCACGATTGATGGGACACTTATTCCAAGTTGAATGTTGGGAAAGAAATCCTAGTGGGTGTTCACTTCGGTTTATTTTGGATAAGGAAATTGGCAAAGGCAATGGAAAAGGCTTTGGAGAGGCATGAGGCATTTTTAGCACATTTATTTATGAAAATAATGGAAATTAGGAGAAAAGGGAGGTGAAAGGTCATAGGTTGCATGTGAGGAGGAAATTGAAGGAAAATAATGGAAAATGAAGAAAATAGAGGCCTCATTAATAAAAAGACTTCTGAGGATCAGTGGGTAGGCTTGCTCAGTGTAAAGTTGGTTTGTTCAACTTTGGTGGAACTCTCTTCTATTCTCTCTCTCTCATACTCTTGGACACTTAGAATTTTCTTGGAGCACTCTTGGAGAGTGTGGCATGCTTGGAGTTTTGGAGAAAGAAGGCAAAAGAATAGCAAGAAAGTGCAAGAGGACATTAGGATCAACAGCTACAGTTTTTCTTGCAGGTATCAAGTTAATGTATGTTTTCCTCACTATTTTTGGCATGCATGGAATATGCATGTGGTTTGTTGGTTGTGGTCTGTCTTTGGCATGGAGGATGGTTGGGATTGACAGTGGATTTCCTAGCCTTTCCATTTCATGGATAGCCATGGTGATTATGGATTTGTTTTCCTTGTTTTGTTTTCGTTAGTTTTCATGTTTCCTTAGCTTGGGTTAAGTTCTTAGTCCTTGAAGCCTTGGTTGGACAAATGCTCTGGAAGCCCTATAACATCTTGGGTTGAGTTACTAGTCCTAGAATCCTTGATTGGACAAACGTTATGGAAGCCCTAGGTGGGTTGAGTTACTAGTCCTGGAAGCCCTGGTTGGACTAATGCTCTGGAAGCCCGGTAAAAGTTATGGGTTGAGTTACTAGTCCTGGAAGCCTTGGTTGGACAAACACTTAAGAATCCATGGAAGGGTTGGGTAGAGACCAATCTGATGATGGTTTTGTGATGTCCAACCATGAGGTGGAATCATGGTTTGATGGGTTGAGGTGGATGGTCTTTGGAAGCCCTAGATGGTTTTTGATTGATGTGTTCTATGAGATCCCACATTCATGCTTGGAATATGGCACGAGGGTGAATAGTTGAAGAGAGATTTGGCTTAACAATTCTACGGTCAAGTGGAACATGGTAGTCCCATACCGGGTTGATTTTTGCATCCTTAATATGAGGCTATTTCTCCTTGTATTTCAATGATTATTATGCTAGTTTATATGTGGATTTTATGGCTAATGTATCATTGGTATTTATGTTGTTATTATGCTAGTTACGAATATGTATTATGGCAGTGGCTATGTATGGATCTCTTCATGTTTCTATTTGTAAATGGATAAATAATGTATTTATCACCTAATAGATGGTACTGCAACTAATGATGTAAGGGAGCAATGATTCTTAGTGATTCTCGTATAAGTATAAGACCCCTATGCTCATATTTTTTATTTACACTTGTAGATTACATATTCGTGATATGTTTGACGAAATGCCTATCATGGCTATTAGCGGTCTAGTCAAGGTCTTATTCAAGTGATTGCATTTGTACTGTCATTTCCATGTTATCATATTGTTATGAAGGTGCCATTAAATTCTAAACAGTGACCTAGGCTCTGGGCTTGAAAAAGTGGCTCAAATCCTAGGGATGTTAGCACAACACTTAGCAAAATAGTCCTTGGACGTAGGCATTCCTTGTCATGAGAGCGTCCAGAGCCTCCTAGACATTGGAAGGCCTTAACATGAGAGCGTCCAAGGGTCAAGTGGTCCAAGATGTCAGTGGGACCCAAGGGCTAGTTAGCAGAAAGGTTGGGTTGGTTCTTGAGGATCCTAATGTTGATGTTGAAGGTTTGTATGGTGTGTTTGTGTGGGTTCCACTTCCTTAACGTGATTTAGGAGGTTGAATCATATCATAGTGGCCTCTCGCTGCATGTTTACCCCGGATGGCTGGTTGCTTGGGTAGATGTGGGAGGAAGGTGTTACAAAGTGGTATCAAAACATGGTTCACCCCTTAGGCTGGATGGGCAGTGTATTGATCATGCATTCATGTCAGTTGCATAGTTGTTCCTTATGCTTGTAGTCCATGTGCTTGTTGAATATGGATGGTGTTGATCATGGTTGTAGTGAGGTCGTCATGTGAAGGTTGATGGTGTTGTTGTGGAATGTGTTATCGTGAGTGTATGGTTGTATATGCATTTGTTACACATGTTAGTGTCTATATGTTTTTATGCATGCATTTCCATGGTGAAGGTTGTTGTGCATGATATCATTGTATGCAATTAGGTCATCATCATGTTGTTAGTTTCTATGATGCTAATTTTTTGGGTGAGATAGAGTAGGAGATGCAGATCATGAAAGTGAAGTTGCAACAGTGGACCTCGAGGCAAGAGCATGTCATCTTACAAGTTGTATGTTGAGCATGCAGGTACTTAGGTTTAAGAATTGCTATATACATTATGGTTATGTGTATGCCTTTCATTCTATTGATGTTATGGTTACATACATGATAGATGCTAGTTGATCAGTGTAGTCATATACACGTGTTGGATCATCATGAATGATAGTAACATGTGGTTGTATTCATTACTATTGTTTTTTTATGTTAGATAACTTGAGGATTAGGTTATATGTTGTTGATGAGCATGATATATATCTTGTTGTTGTTATATTCTAGTAACTTAATGATTAGGGTTATTACATTAAGATTTTGTTGTTATATGTATCATACTAAGTTGGATTGGTCTATCCAAATGGTTAGGGTTATGAAATTCATGTATGAGTTAATATGTTGTGATATTATGTCATAATAATCTAGACTGACTGTGCAGGTGGGATTATTATGTATGAATGATAATTGTTTATGAGTTTATGATGTAAACATGTTAGTTACTGACTATTATGGATATCGTGATCTTATTTATGTTTGAGTTGATGTGTTGTGAAGTTATATCATACTAACTAGATTGATTGTGAAACTAAGATAACCTCCCCAAAAATACAATAAGGTATGAGCTTGCTTTTGTCATCTACTTTGTGCTTGAATGTTTGATTATGTCGTCGATTTGATGTTGAGTGTTTAATTATATCATCTAGTTGATTTATTTAACATGGTATGTTTGCAAATTGGTCGAATGTTTGATGAATTGCATAATATGAGTGTAGGTTTTAACCCCGTACAGAAATTACCTGCATACGAATTCTAAATCACAGGAAAATAAAGATGCGAGAGCATAACACATAAAACACATATACACAGAGATTTCCCACTGGATCTCAAAACCGAGACTACTAGCTTGATTTTTCATTATGTTCCTTTCAATGTTACAATACATATTTATACATGCCGAAGCATCCAATACCATGGA
>APFE031069524.1:108859-123022 GCA_000404065.3 Pinus taeda
CCATAGGTGGGTTCGCCCAACCTAACATAGGGTCCAAAACCAAAATTTTCCGGGGCACTGCCCCGGACCCCATAAAGTGGGGTTACGGGTACCGCTCAAACCCCCTGTTAACTATGTGGAAAGAATATAACACAACCCAACAAATCCAAGAGCTTTTCTGAGATAATGAAGTTGTTTCCATAAGACATACATTCCGGAAGAGAAAATCTGTAGTTAGTCATGATAGATGTGCAGAGATTCAAAACAGATGTGAGGATTGAGCTTGTCATATGAACCTCCTTCTAGCGCCAAAATGTTGATGGTGCTAGACTTGCCAACATTTTGGGGGTCTCTCTGGTAAGAAGTCCCAATTAGACCTCAGACTGTTTGGTGTAGGAGTCTTAGCAATGGGTTGTACGGTAATGGCTTGACCTTGGATTTGTACAGAGGCAAGTAAGACATCCCTGTTGGTAGAAAGGGTGTGAAATATGCAGTAAGTCAAGGAAGGTTCATGAGTGGTTCTAACACATGGAGGGTGAGGTGAGTGTGCCCCTTGGAAACCTGTAATAGCATAGAGTTAAGAAGGGAACACACGAGCAAGGATGCATCACAACATGGAAGGCAAGTAAGCTAGCAATCCAAAGTGATGGTTAAACCAAAAACACATTTAAGAAAGATTCATACATACATATACAGAAATAGCTACACATGCATGTGTAAGGAAACAATACATATATCATTTAGAGTACTCAAGATAGATGAAATACAATACAAAATGTGCATGGAATGTGTTAGCTCTATTATATTAAGAAGTGTAAGTTCCAATCATACAATACATCCATGTCCAACCACTAGTTCTGATAGCGGAATGTTATAGCCACAACCGCCTGCTCCTTCAAAAATATATATTAGCTCTTCGTAGTGGAGAAGCCAAGGCTCATTATAATACTATCCAAGCTTTCTCTAAGATACTCATATCAGAAGCTTGGCTGACCAAAAGCCTTTATAATGAGTTATGAGTGACTATTTATAGCAAAGGGTGGGGTGACCCTTGACATTCCCCTTTGTGACTTTTCATCTACCCTCATGACTCTTCAACTACTCCATGACTATTACATTCAACTATCGACACTTGAACTTCCACTTGACAAGATGTTACATCGCAAAGCACATGTGCCCATGTGAGACAAAATGGCTTGAGCAAGCCATGCAAGACATCACTGACACTCAAACCACTGTGGTGAGACAAACTCTTTGACATCCTTGTGATGGTCATAGGTGGTGAGCTGATTCCAAGCTTGGTCATTTGTGATGGTGTCCATGCACTTAATAGTGGCATCTTACTGAAGCAAACTCTTGCCTTCGCTACATCCAGGTGCACTTATATGGCTCCTCTATCCAACTCGTCTGATACCATGAACATGGTTGTCTTGGGTGCAACTGGACCGGTAGCATGTTGATGCATAGTGTCTATGCTAATCTCCATGCATATGCTGGTGGCTGTGTGCTTCAACTTGTTAAAATACACGTATAGTTCCTGTCTAACTTGCTTCTTTTCTTCGCCCAGGTGAGTGTGTCAAATGGGTGGGATTGCATGCATGCACACTATGACATGCATGCTCCTACATTCCCTTGTATGAATTCAACAACACTGCTCACATTCTCTGCTCCGTGCTAGTTGCTAGGATAGATCTATAACTTGTATAGGCATAGTATCATCCATCTGTGCATGTTGCACCCGTAGCTATACCTGTTCCTACTACAACTCATTTTCTTGTCTATGTAGCTCCTGTTCTTCCTTGAGTTTCTGCTTTAGCACATGCAACTCCTTCTCTATTCCTTTCTCTACCTTCATGCGATCTTCATGTCACGTCATCACCTCATAGCCTCAATCTTCAAAGTTGATTTCATCATGAGTGGATCTACTTTGAACTTGTAGCTTGGCTCTGCCTCTGTGTTGTCAACAACCTTCCACTTACATTCGTTACATGTAGGTGTGCTACCTTCTACTATTGCTAATGGTGTTACTTGTTGTGATGCCATTGCCATTTATCTTGATATCCTTTTCCATGAACAACTTGATGTCTTCGTGGATAGGCAAGTTCATAGACACTTGATTTATTGCATCTCCAGTTGCACTCCTAACGGTGTCTTTGACTCTACTAGCATGGAAGCCAATACCTATGCTAGTGGGAGGTGGATGAACACCTGTGATGCCTGGAAACATAGAAACACTCATGGGAGGCAGTCTATTAGTTGAAAACCAAAATAAAATTGAGGACTGGCCTGCAACATACCTGTGTGATTGATCGTAAAGGTTGTGCAATTTTTGCCGGGAGGTTAGGAGGCAGACTGCCAAAAATGTGCAAAGCACAATCCAGGTTGTCAAGAGGATGAATAACTTATGGAGCTATGCAATGCATAGTCTAGCCTGTCCTGCTAAGGACTAAATCTGCGCAATGCGCAATTTCAGTCAGTAGTGACATGCAACCAACAAACTGCATTGTGCAGTTTCTGGGGCCACTAGGAGACTGCCTTCAAGAATTGCGCAATGTAAGCCTGGGGTTCAGTGTTGGGCTAGACTTGTGCAATTTCTAGGGAGAAGGTAGAGCCTTCACTTCTAGAAATGTGTAGTGCTAGTTGGGTAAGGCACAGTCTGAGCCAAGGTAGACCAGAACAGTCGACGGCATATGAAAACATGAGAAGTCTATATGCATGGTGAGATGAGTGAAAACAAGAGTGAATGATCATTCATGCAAACAAAAAGTGTAGGATTCAAAAATGGGCAAGCATGCATGTGTTAAAAGCGAGTCGTTGTAATGGCTGCTCATTGAAATCAAGAAGAAAATACTCACACAAAGAGAAACACAAAAAGTGACAAAAACACAACACATGACATGAAAAATGGGCTTACCCAAAAACAATTGACCTAAATGGGCCAATGACTCCTAGATGCAATGTGGGATGTCACAGATGCAAGGTCAATGTGAGGAATGAGCTCTACAAGTTTGGTTGATGATTTTTGATAAAATTGTGGTTATGACACACATGCCACAAATCTAGGAAAAGCGACACTTAGCGAGAGGCTTCTGAAATGATTCTTGCATGTAACCTCTGGATGCTAAAAATAGATCCCTGAATCAAGGGATGCCTTTGCATGCTACCTTGGGAGAAGTAGTCCATGCATGAGAATCAATTTTTCTCTGTCCCATAGGGAACTGGTCAACCTGAAGGCACATGCAATGACTTACTTGACTGATGGGAAAATTTGTGCATTTTTGGGAGGAAGCTGGGCTTGCTTCCCACAAGGGTTGCATAACTTATGGGCTAATCAGCTGACTGTTTCCTAGAATTGTACAATTTCTGCGCTGATTAGTCCTGCGTGGACGAATTGTGTAGTTTTTTGAGTGAAGCATGACAAGAAGAATTAGACAATTATGGAGCCCAACAAGCTGCTAGTTAGAATTTCTGGAGGGAAGGATGGTTCCCCTCTAGAATTGCACAATTTCTTGAGGGAGCTTCTCAGCCTACAACTGGTCCAAGTCTAGAGAAACAAACTGTGAGGGGGATGCAACAAGCTATGATGCACAGGATGGAAATCTTCTAGAAAACCACTGAAGCTCATGTACTTGGTAGTGCAAGACATGCTATGGAGGATGGTTAGTAGGGAGGCTCCAAAATGAAGCTAAGGAAAAATTTTGGAGGGTGGTTGTAGCCACTACAACAAATCCTTAATGTGTCTACTATACCAGGAAAATATTGTTGTCCTTGCTACCCAACTGATATGTAGGAGAGATCATGAGAACTGTATTCTACCATTTTACTTGTCATCTTGAATTCTCTTCTTCCTACTAGGATACCATGTCAGATAAACCTAATATATAAAAAAATAAAATCCATACTTGAGTGATGTTCAGAGGAGGCTTATCTCATTTGCAAGATCAATCCACATTAGTATGTACATGCATAATCATAAATATATCTATGTAATAACATAACATCACAACAACATCATGCATGATTACACCAACTGTATACCTTGATCCCATGCGTGACAACCATAACCTTGACAACAACAGAAATATTCAAAGAGAGTGAAACCATGCTCTCATACCACCCTATAATGCCTCCTCCAACATTTACCCACTTTCACCAACTTGCCTAGGGTAAACATGAGTTGAGGTTCACTATGATATGACTCAAACTCCCATGTGACCTTAAGGAAATGGAGTCAACAACTGAAGACCATATTGACATCCATAAGGTGCCACAGGACCTATAGGAGTAACCCAACCCCTCCAGGTGTCCAACCCCTGAGATAACTCACTTTTTCCCTGACCTTGAGCCCTAGTCGCTCCCTTGCGAAGGCCTCCATGTGACTATAGGTTCCCAGTCAATCCCATAGGCCTGCATCAGTGCGACTGTGGCATTTTTATTCCAATGTTGTGCCAACGAATGTGGAAATAAAGGCTGATTTTTAGGTATGGGGATAAGCCTTTACCCAAAAATCCATTAAACTTCTAGAACTCATAAAATACATTAAGACAATTCTTACAAACCAAAACTAGAATCAGAACTTGGCCTCGCCATCCCCAAGCAGGATTGACATTTCATCAAACACTTGGTAGATATGTAACCTATAGGTCATGAATGCAAGTTTGAACATAAGGGACTAAAATCTTAACTGAAGTTTAAGAAGAAGGGCTTATACCTTCTCACATTACCCATGATATCATCAATTAGGTCTTGCATTCATTATTTTTTCAGTTAGAAGTAAAAACATGAATAGAGCGATGACAAAAAAATGTCATACAACCATGCTTATAACCATCATACAACCAGATAAATAAACATAAGAGACAAACCATTAAATCCATATAATAAAAAATACATATATTTATCAAAAACAAGAGAAACTTAACTTTTATTAACCATATGCAATTACCAACCGAGTTCGATAGTTTCGCGTTCTACCTGACCATAGATTGGCTAAACCATTTCTTTCGTTCAGCCAATTACCCCCATACCATATACTAAGCAAGAATGTGGGATCTCATGGGATAAAAAATCTAAAGACAACCAAGGGAATCTAGAGGTTAAAACACCCTCTCCATACCATGATCACAACTAGACCAGCATCGAGAGCACAAAACTGAGCCGAGCTTGGATGCCTCAGTATTTTTTCACCATCCTTTAGGAATTTTCATGTCTCCGCCCTCAAGATTTACAGTGTATCCCTCCATTATTGGTTAAGGGATTATTAGGCCTTTAGGGATTTTCCTATGACCAACTCACCTTGGATTCCAAAACCATTTGAAAATCCAAATCTCAACCATAGAACAATCCCATCACACCATGGCTATCCGGAAATGGAAAGGCTAGGCTAAAATCCATTATCAATCCCGACAAAATCCATGACAACGATATCAAAATAACTATATACCAACAATTACATACCATGAATGTCAAAACCAACTAGGAAATGACACATGCAATCTGTTACCTGCTAGTATTCCCACTGAAGCTGCTTGATCCTTGCCTTCCTTTGATTTCCTTGTCCTTCCTTGCTTTCCTTTCCTTTCCTTTCTTTTCCTTTACTTTCCTTTCTTGCTTTCCTTCCTTCTCTTGTTGGTGCTCTTCTCCTTTCTAAGATAATTCCAAAATTGAATTGGCAAAAAGTTAAACTAACAAAAGATACCAATTGACCCTCAGAAGCCTTTTTATTAATGAGGAATTTATTTTCTTCAGTTTTCCATTATTTTCCTTCATTTTCCTCCTCAAATGCCCACTAGGATATTTTTCCCAACATTTACCTTGGAATAAGTGTCCCTTGCCTGTGGTCTTATTTTAAGTGTATTAACTTTTATTACATGAACTTTTAACTTGAGGTTGTTACAACCTTCATAGCATTTGTGTCAATGATTAATATCTGAACTTCATATGCAATGGTGAAAACCACTCGCAAGATGCAGGAAACTACCATAGACATGAAGACATTGGTGTGGGTCACCACTGTTGCTGCTAATAATGAATTAAAATCATGAAAAATCTAGACAATTAGCACCCATGGGTCTTCCTCGAGCAAAATATTTTCACGTCTGAGCTGCACAAGTGGTTTATGTGCTAGAGAATTGTACAGTGCAACAACAGAGGTGGCCATGGCAGTGATCTCATCTCTAAATTTTTTTAAGTTTTTCAAAATGGGCTCTTGTGAAGTGCATGTTATATCTAATTAATTCATTTTAAACATTTCTATTGTACAAATACCCATTATGGACTTGTTCAAAACATTAGTGTAATACCCTTGTCTATGATAATGTTCATTAATAATATTTGACCTCTTGGAAATTTGTTGTTTATTTATAAGTGTTAGTGGAAGGGAAAATTCAATGAGATTAGTTAATAATGCTTAAACCCATATTGGGATTGAAAATACAAAGTTTTGTGAAAAATGGAAAGAGGGAAAATTGTACTTAGATGATACTTTAAAGTACATTTCATAAAAGGGATGATATAGGAATAATTCTCATCACATCATATCTTAGAACATGTATTGGTAGACAATTTTGGAGGATAGAGTGTGTTGGGAATAATACTGAGAGGGGGGTGGTGAATCAATATTTAAAAATCAATAATTTTTTCCATTTCATAATCATATTTGTATACACTACTTAATTGAATGGAACTCACATGTGCACACAACTGTTATTAAGGCAACCATCCCATATCCAGTGATTTATGATTCAGTTAATTCATCATATGTTGACCCTTAATCAGTGCATCAATACTTTATTAAGCATTAAACAATAACTGTGTACAGTAATAACATAATAAACCATCACACATAAGAAACACACATGAACACCAAGATTTAAGGTGGAAATCCAATGCAGGAGAAAAACTACCTGTTGTTGTCGTCTCTATCTTCTTTTAATATGGGAAAAACCTGTTTACAATCTTGTACTAGTGCAGACTCATACCAGTACGCAAGCAACCACCTATAGAAGGCTATAACCTTCTCTCGTTCTCCAGCTTCCACTGGAAGGGAGATACAAACCCCTAGCTCTTGTACCAGCCGATATGTTTACCAATACTTAAGCACCGGCCTACAAAAGGCTCCAACCTTAACTCATTCTCCAGCTACTACTAGAAGGGAGCTCCAACCCCCTAGCTCTTGTACTTGCAGATATGTTCACCAATACGTAGGCATTGGCCTATAAAAGGCTATGGCATTCTCTCTTCCTCCAGGGACAACGTTTCATAAATTTTCAGTCTGGATACTCCTGGTGCACAACAACACAATATGAAGGCAAAGTTTCATCCAATTTTCATATTGGACCCATCAGTAACATTGAAGCTCAAAATCAATCACAACCAATCACTGAAACTCATCAATATTGAAGAAAATCACAATCAATCAATCTGAACAATCAAATCACCATCACTAGAACACAAAGCTAAACCTAGAACTCTGCATCAAAAACTAGAACCAACTGCAACTTCAAACATCATATTTCATAGTGTATACACTACTTCGTAGTGCTGAACAAGTGTGCATATACGCCTTCACCAAGGCGAATGAGCGTATAGATATGCAGATAAATTATTATAATTTTGTAGATATTCCAGACTTCACATATACTCAGATCATAACATATAAAGGATAAAACATGTGTTAGCAATCAGATCTAGACTAGCCATTATCATACCACATAATGATAATTCATTTTGAGGTCTTATGTTCCTGATCCATCATTAGATCTCATCCATGATCAAACACTTAGGTGCATATTTAATTCAGATCAAGAAAAGCACCAGAAACCCATAACATGCATATTTTATTTTGATCCAACTTTTCATAAGATATTCATTACTTGTACACATAGCCCTTTGATATTCTCCTTCTTATATACTTAGATCATTTTCCAATCCCTTGGACCAAAACCACAGTTATGTTGTTGGTATTGTTTGATGGTATCAATATTCTTTGCCATGCTCATTACCATGGGTCAATACCATCGTAGGAACCCTTGGTATTCTTTAATCTTAGTTTTCCATCCCATACACTCTTTTCCTTCTTTGAAAGTGCATGCTATCATAGCTATCCTAAAATACCTTAAAAAAAAGATAAATTATAAAGAGAGAGCCCTCTCTGGATGCATATTGGCTAGAAACTGCATCTAAAAGATTGGTTAGTGGTTACCTCGGCCATATTCCCTTTTCTCACAAGTTTTGGGGAACAACCTGAGTGATAACATCATTGGCGACTCCACTGGGGAACTGAATGATTGATTGTTACTACTGTCTAGTTTCTAAAACTACAGATGGAGCCTGAAGTTAGCCAGGTAACCTTTGAAACTGTTTTGCTATGCAATCACAGGAGTAAATAAAAGCTACTTCAGTCAATCTTTAGTCTAGTTTTAGGCTTTAAACAACTTTCTCAAACATTTGATTAGTTTCCTTGTTTTGAACATACCTGAAGGAAATCCCAACGCCTTCTATATTTCAAAGGATCCCTTCAAAATAATCCCAAAACTTGTATCCTGTTAGAATATTATATATATTACGGAGCAATGGAACACATAAAATATTGCAGAAATATAAACACAGAAAAAATGCACAAAACAAGAGAGACACAGATATACGTGGTTCACCCAGTTTGGGCTACGTCCACCTCGAACAGCCAGTCCTTCCTTTTTATTATCCGGCAAAAATGAAGAGACACAACCTACAGCAAAGCCGCTGTAATATCCTCTGTTTTCTCTCACAGTCTCACCTCTCTGTTTCTCGCTCACCCAGAATACACATCTATATCGTCGCCTCAAATACAATGCCCTCATACAAAGAGAGGGGTTGCCTTCTAGGGCAAAAAACCCTAAACTAAACATAAGTTCTACCGTCAGATCATCCGCCTAATGAACGGCTCAGATTGACTAGAAATTACTATACTTTTACAAGGCAAATTTACATATGTTTTTAGCTTCGGGGGCGCTGGCCCCCGGACCCCCCAGCCAGGGGGGATCGGCCCCCCCGGACCCCCACGGGGGGGACAAGTCCCCCCCGCACCCCCCTGCGTGGAGGGGTGTACAAAACTTCCTGGGGTATACATCCGGCTGAAACAAAGACCTCTGAACAATCATGCTCCACACACAACATATCCTTCAAATATTTCTAGAAAATACCAAAAAATCTACTTCTAGAAGCTGGCTCCAAAGAAGAAAACTCGTTACACCAGGTCAAACCCAGACCCTAATCCCCCACTTATTCTTGACAATCCCAATTTGATCCCTAAGAGCCTTAGAAAACCTGAAAATCAAGAGAGTTCTGCTGATTCAAAATCTGAAACACCTCAGCAGAAACCTATCCAAACTCAACTTATTGTTGGAAAATCGAAAGCCCTTTCCCCTATCACTGTAGCTTCCCCTAGTTCAACATCATCACTCCAAAACCTCTTTTCCACTCCCCCATCTACAACCCATACTTAAACTGTAATCCCTATTCTTCTAGTTGTAACATTTATCCCTGTAAATATGGCAAACCGATATGCTCCCTTACAATTACCTGCAAATCCAGGAGCTATGCCTCAGGATTACCAAATCAAAATCACCTATTTTGATGGTGCTAGTACCTACATAGCACAACAACATACAAAGAAAATGATGGACTATTTTGAGAATTATGAAATTGATGATGATGATGTCGGGATGAAGATCTTTGTCCAAATTTTAACTGGAAATGTTAGGGCCTGGTTTAGGGCACTCCCTACAAATACCATTGAAAATCCAGAATCCCTTTATCAAACTTTCCTAAATAGATGGGAAAAGAAGAGGGATCCATTACATATCCTATCAGAATATGATAGCTTGAAAAGAGGCCCACAAGAAACTGTTCAGGATTACTGTGCCAGATTTAACAATATATACAATGCTATCCCGCAAAATCTTAGACCACCACCAGACCTAGCCTTGATTAAATTCCCTGATGGATTTGACTCAAACATGGCTTACCAACTCAGGGAGAGAGCTCCCCCAAGCTTAGAAGACATGCAGAGCATAGCTGTAAGTGTTGAAGCCAATCTGATTTCTAAAAGAAATCAGGCTAGATCTGAGAGAAGGACAACCCTTAAGGAAGAACCTTCCACATTTGAAAAAAAACTAGATGCAATCATTAAAGGTATGGACAGACTAAGAGATAGAGTGGAAACTATTGAGAGAAAATCTTCATGGGAGGCCAACCAAGCAACACTGCTAGAAATCCAAACTTAAGAAAAAATCAAAATCCAAATCTAGGAAAGGTTGGCCGTGACCAAAACATCAGATTGCCATTCCAAGAAAACTATGCTGAAGCTTCAACCTCTAGTGAGCCCATGGAAGTTCCACACATTAACTTGATGGGTCTCAATAGTGAACAACAAATCTTCCTAACACAAGAAGACCAAGAGGCCCACACTTTAGGTCAGTTTCAAATGAAATCAGGGAATCCTTTGATTTTAAAGAGGGATATGATGCAGCCGTCTATGAGGTTCTTAAACAATACAAATTGAGAACCAGGACGGTAGATGTCCATGGACTCAGCAAGCAGAAGGATAACAAGTAACCCAAAAAAGCAAAGGATAAAACTTCCCCTATTGAACTTCCTACAAAAAATGACCTCAACCCAAAAGAACCCACGGTGGAGGACATATCAGACTTACAACCATCAAACAATCAGCCATCCACCTCCTCTCCTCCATAAGGGGATGCAAATAAATCTCTTGAAATTAATTTTAAAGAGGATTCAGATCACGACAACACTCCTGGGAAAGAAAAAAGCATTGAACATACAACAGAAAAAGAAAATCTTGCTGCCCGAAATATCAAAATACAAACAGAAAAACCTTTCAATTTGGAAACTGAAATAAGTAAGTTAAAAATAGCCATCCCATTATCTGAATTGGCTAGGCATGAAGTTTTTAGAGAGAAAATTAGTAGATCGCTACAAATTCCAGAAAACAGAGATGCAGTGAATGTCCTTGATGACCAACCAGAACTTATATTTGGACCTGAAGTAAATGGAAAGTCTGTAGATGGAGAAGTTCCTCCTTTCTATGTCAGCTTAAATATTCATGATAAGATACTTCACAATGCAATGTTTGATTCTGGGGCCTCTCACAACTTAATGCCCAAATCAATGATGGAAAAATTGGAACTAGACATAACCCGAACATACAAGGACCTATTCTCATTTGATTCCAGCTAAGTCAGATGTCTAGGCTTGATTAAGGATCTGTATGTATCATTGGTACAATACCCTGCCAAGACAATTCTAATGGATGTAGTAGTGGTTGACATCCCACCCAAATATGGAATGTTATTATCTAGATCTTGGGGTGCCAAGCTTCAAGATTCTTTACAACTTGATATGTCCTATGCCACCATCTCAGTCTTTGGCCAACAAAAGAGACTATACAGAGAAACTTTGGTGATGTGGTCAACAACCAAGACAAACCCCAAAACTTTCCCATTTATTCCATGCATTCAGACATGGATTCTTTCATCTTGTACAACACTGAGATTCATACCCCAACTAATGTTAAACTTTTGGCATTAAACCAGAATGAATTCCTAGATGAAAAATCCATATTTTAGATTCAAGAAGTCTCTGAGAATAATCATATAGCATTCACATAAGAAAGACCAAAAGAAAATGAAGATCCAAATCTATCTGCTAAACAAATTGAGAAAAGTCCTGATAATAGTTCTAAACAAGAAATCCTATGGTATCTAGAGTTTTATGGATCTGTTAATAAGCTAGGAGTAGGGGCAGGCATTTGGATTCACAACATGAAAAATGACTATGTCGAAGGGCATGCAAATAGATTGAATTTTAGATGCACTAACAACATGGCTGAATATGAAGCCCTTCTGCTCGGGCTCAAAGTGATCAAAAGCCTAGGGGCAGATAGGATATCATTTTTAGGAGATTTTGATTTGATAATTCAGCAAATGAAAGGTAACTTTGTCACAAATGACATTAGATTGAGATCATACAGAGGGGCAACAATTGAAATTCTCAATACCTTCTTAGAATATCAACTCACCAAAACTCCAAGGAATCAAAATCTGCATGCTCACAGTCTAGCAACCTTTGCCAGCACTTGCAAACTGCCATTTAAGCCTAATCACCAATTCTCAGCTGAGATTAAACATAGGCCCACTGTACCTGATAATGTCAATAATTGGCAAGTATTTGACAGTGACTCTCAAATTAATAATTTCCTGACCCTCAAAGAAGAGTTCTCCAGCACAAACATAGATACAAGCACCATAAGTGAAAATGATCAAACTGACATAATTGAGACACATATATCTGCTGAAACAACAAACCAAATTCTACATCCCACTAAGTTTGCTAAAGCAGATTTACAGGAACTTGAAGAAACATAATGTAATGATGCTATTGGAGCAGAATGTGAGGTAATTGATTTGAAGGATAATTTTTACCTATAGGCCTGACCCCTTTAGAGGACATTTTTGACTCAAATGACATTTCCAAGAAACCTAAAATACAACCATTAAATGCAAAAATTGAGGACTGTAATACTAGAACTGCTGAGAATCCCAAAATGATAAAATTGTCCAAAGCCCTGCCTCCTGACCAAAAACTGAAGTATATTGAATAGTTCAAAGAATTTCAAGATGTTTTTGTATGGAGTTACAAGGACCTAAAGTCTTATGATACATCTGTTATTCAACACACCATACCTCTCAAGGAAAACCAAAAACCTTTCAAACAGAAACTTAGGAGGGTCAACCCTGTGCTCCTCCCTCTAATTGAGAAAGAAGTCAAAAGGATGTATGAGGCTGGAATTATTGCACCCATCAGATTCTCAGAATGGGTTTCAAATTTGGTGCCCACTAGAAAGAAAACAAGAGAGATTAGGCTGTGTGTTGATTTGAGAAATCTAAACAAAGTCTCTTTAAAGGACAACTACCCCTTACCCAAAATGGATCACATTCTACAAAGGGTAGTGGGCGCTTCAAGGATATCACTATTATATGGATTCTCAGGTTTCAATCAGATCCTAATGCACCCGGATGATCAAGATAAAACTACTTTTATAACCCCTTGGGGAACCTTTAAATATGTGAAAATGCCATTTGGACTTAAGAATGCAGGAGCAACTTTTCAAAGAGCCATGTGTTACACAAAAATATCGTCACCTTGATTATTTGTAGTCGGTGTAGGCCTATCATCACCTATACCAGCTTCCTAAGAAAGTCTTAAACCTCAGCTCTTCAAAACAAGCTTGAGAAAAGAGAGAAAGACATCAAAAAAGCAATATAACTCTGGTTCCGCACTTTCTCTTACTTTTGCTTGCGGGCCCGCACCTTTTTTTCAAGGTATTTGCGTACTTATACGCTCTGTATGTAAAGGGGAGGGTGCGTACCCCTGTAAAAGTCAAAAGGCGCAATTTTTATTTTAAAAAACTCATCTTGGGTTGATTCTAGAATTTTCTAGAAGGATTTGTTACGTGGATTGTTCGCTCCAAGTGGTTCATGCATCCCATCATAGGATGAACTAATCCCTTGTTGAGAGGAGCTATCCCTTTGAAGGAGGACTCTATCCCTTTGAAGCAGGAGCTGGTAACTGATCTCCATTGCACTATAAATTGAGGCATTGGGTCAGTGGCCAGAGAGGTTAGAAGCTGAACTTTTGAGGGTAAATGCTAGTGAAATCAAGACTTCCTATTGGAGCTTAAGAGGAGAGATTACATACCTTTTTGGCCCCATTAGGGAGTGAGTGAAGCTTGTCAAAGTAGAGGAGACTTCTTGTTGGACCCTAGAAGGAACTTGTACAACGTCAAGGAAAAGGTTGTAAGGTTCTGCTCTTTTGAATTAATACAATCAAGCTCATTTTTCTCAACAAGTATCTCATGCTATTTGTTTCATGGACTCCTTGACTTTCATGTTAAGTATGTTTTATAATATTGGATATTCAGGTGCTATTTAATCATTTTCCTTGTTTGTGCTTGCAGGTTTGCGACGAAGAAACTTACTTGGATCAAAGGAGCGAAGGCATCTCCAAACTTGCGTTGGACATGAGGTAGGCCCTTAAACACATTTCTTTGCCATTATTTATAAAGCGCATTTAAAGAAAGATAGTGTCTGGTTGGTTTGTTTGTCATTAGGTCTTCATTAGATT
>APFE031069528.1:0-12542 GCA_000404065.3 Pinus taeda
CAAGGTTAATATGAACAGGGGCCCTCCATTCACATAACCCAAAGAAGACTCAAAGTGTTGAAAGCTTCAAAACAGCACTGCTTCTATTACTCCATGTGCAGAAATTCACAGTCAAGAGTGCTAGTACAGCACTATTAAAACAGAGTCTTGGGAATGCACGAAAATTACAACAAGTTCGTAAAAATACAGCAAGTAAAAGTTAACATAAGCGTACGCAGACGCAAGTATTTATAGGCATCTGAAGGATAGCCTATGCATGCTGCTAAAACTGAAAATAAACAAACTGTCATGCATAATTAAAACTGCAATTACACGTCATGAGCCTGCGTGGGTGAGCTGGAGGTCCTGGTCGTCATGGGCATTGAATCCAGAGTTGGATTATGTCCCCCACATCCTTTGTAACACGGGCAAGTCACCGTTTGAGCTAACGTGACCCAACAGCTTACGCATCACCGTTAAGCTTCCTTCGTTGACCGGATCTTGCCCCTGTTTGACCGGAGGTACAGATGACGTGGATGATTGAACAAATGGCACAGGAACCTCGAGCAACCTTGATACCTAAGTAACCCATGTGGCTCTTTTGGCAAAATGGCACGTGGAACCCTTGAAGAACAACAAAAAGGGTTTGCGGAATCTCCAGATAGCTGCGGAATCATCAGATAGCTTATGGAATGCCTGGTAAATATGTCAAAATCTAAAACAAAAACAATCACCACATTAGCAAAAGCTCACTTGATCATCTTAATGACATCTAATGTAATGATCTGGGTGGTTTTACATGGAAAATGAGGTGAAAGAGAGAGATAAGTGATGAAAAATAGTAGGTAATAGTGGATGATGAGGTGTAGGTTAGAGGCTCTACAGAAGGTAGCACAATTGATGGAACTGCCACACCAGGGAAGGAAGGGCGACATAAATGAGGCCAACAACCAGGTTTGGAGTCATCTGGAAGGCCGACTGTTGGAACAAATTCACCTAATATGGATCATCGCGGGCATAAAACTGAGTTTTAGCACTAACATCGCAGGTGATCAATGCAGCTAGTCAAATAATTGCCAAAGGAAACGCATAGCCCTACGTTGGTGCGTAAAATTAGGCCATCGTGGGAATCAGATGTACTTCCACACTGGAAACGCGAATGGACTATTCATGAGTGCCTGTCAGTGTGTTTATTAAGCCAATAGCCGCAATGAGGCAGATAACTATGGAAAAGTGGGTCAATTGGCAGCATAGGAGAGCATTTGTCTATCATAGGCATGTTTGACTTGGACACATGACAAAGTGAGAAGACCAAGAGTGAAAGCGGTGATAACTTACTGTGTAACAATTCCAAATAATAGGTCATCACATTTTTTCACATGTATTGTAATTTTTGGTGAGGCTAATCTTCGAACACTTGTAATGCATGTTGATTTAACCTATGTTAAAACAATTGAACTACTTTGGTTTCTCTAATACATATACTTATGAAAATGTGTTGTATATGTTGTTAACACTATCTTTCCCACATGGGCTACCTCACTGAACATCAGACATAACCTTTCCATGAAATTTTATAATGGTCGTCACACTCATGCTGACTGATCCATTGAGAGTTTTATGTGTTATCCCTCTTGTGTGTTGTGACTTCTGCATCTGTGTGGACTAGTCCTCGAGAAGCTACACATGTCCTGTTGCATTGTGTGTTTCTAACAGAGTTGGAATTCTTCCCTTTCATCTACAAACTCACTTTCACCCTCTCTCTCCTTAGTGAAAGAACCTTGACACAAGTAATAATAGCATTCACTAGGCACATGGACTTTAAAGACAAAAAAGACCACTCTCATGTGTTGACAAGCAAGAGCTAAGGAAAATAATTAAGACAAATGGAAACCAAGGAATCATACCAGATGGGACTCCTATACCAAATGGTGTGAGGTCTAGTTGGGACTTAATATCTGGGAGATCCCTTGAATTTGGGAGAGTCCAACACAATCAACAGTAACGGAGTCTGCCGCCTTGTATACCGTGAGACACTGAACACAACATTGGGGAGATTTGTTGTCATACATTTATATTGCAGTTCACAGTTTCTTGGTAATCCTTTATGCCTAGATTACCCTCTTTTTGAATTATTTATTTTTGTGTTAATAAAATTTACTATCCAATGTGGAGCAACAAGATCCTCCTCTCCATCGTTCATGTATAATGAAAAATAAGCCTCCTTTTCCACCAGAGGCTACTCTTGGCCATCTTTAGAAGCATAAAATAATGCAAACTACCAAATCAGGAAACTCGAGAACTACTTCTGGTCCTCCTCCTTAATCTAATCAACCAGAATCATCTGTCCACTTAAGTACCAAACCCAAGGTTACATCTACTCTTGTCGTTGAAACTAACACAAATGATACTGAATTACCTAAAAATTTATTTCTTGAGGTTATAGAACTTGACCTTCCTGAGTTAGAGACTTTATTTCTTGAGTTCATTGAACCTGAGGAGCCTAAGTAATCTTTACCTATTACTTTAGGTATTACATCTTCTCTTCCTTTGTCTCACACAAATCCACCTACCATATATCTCAGCCCCCATGATGAACCGCTACCACTTGGACTTGTGAGTATTAAGGAGATCCCACAAGAAGAGCCTCATCCTTATACTCATTTGGAGGTACTTTTCATTTATCCAACCCATCCTCTTCTTCCTCCTCCACCTTCTATACAAACTCCTTTTCCTAATTCTTTTAACTCACCCAAAAATTTCATGTGGCAATCTACATCAGGATTATTGACTATGACTGGAACTGATATGGCTTCCCAGACTATGTCTACCACTATGGTTGAAACACCAAATGTTGGGTCTACCACTATGGTTGAAACACCAAATGTTGCTTCCACATCTATGTTTTCGACATCACCAGAGACACATATATATGGTGGCTCATCCATTCCACCAAGTTATCATGACAATTATCAGTCTTTATCTAGTACCTTATCTGGTGCATATTCTAGTTTATGGACATCTCCCATGTCTTCCACTTCGGGAATGCTTTCTAGCGCTACTCTTATGATTTCTACTCAACCTACTCTTTCTCTTCTTCCTACAATGATAGTTGAACAACAGTTTGGCCTTTATGTTAGGGGGAAAGGTCCTCTTCAACAACCTAACTATCCTTGTGTTGGGTACCCTCCACATGGGGGGAAATTTCCTCCATCATCCCCTCCTCCTTTGGCAGGGGGAAACCTCTTGTTGGTATACCTAAACTTGGTAATGAACCTTCTGATATTCCTCCTTATCCTGGGATGGTTGCTAGTATTTGGAAGCCTACCTTTCCCGTTCATCCTAGTTCAATGTTGGGTTCATTATTCATTTCCCAACATGCGTCATCTTTGTCTCAAGTTCCTATTCCTCAATATGTACCTCAACAAGATCAGATTCATGTAACTCAACCTGTATAGGTTGTGATCACATCTCAACCCATTCCTTTAATATTTGGTACCTCTCAAGTCCTTCTTACTCAGCCTTTATAAGTTCCTTTTCCATCTCAATTGCTTGCAAAAGGTATGCCTCAAATTCCAGCAGGACAAACTTTGTACAACTTGGAAAAACCTTAAATTTCCCCTCTTTATCATGGGAAAATGAAAACTCCCATCGAGAAATAGTATATGCCTTATCAAGGTATTCCTCAGGCTCCTTTTCAAGGACAAAAAATCCATGGTTACCCTGGGGTTGGTCAACAAGGTCACTTATATTCTGGTTATTGGGATCCTCCTTATTCTAGTACCTAGCTTCCTTATTACTAAGAGCCTCCTTATCCAGGAATGCAAGTGCTTATTTCCCAAACTATTCCTTCATATCTAGGTCATCCTCCATCAGAATTTAATTGGTAGTTTCTTTTTGTGGTTTCTCTCAACTTTCGAGATTTGAATCGACTCACCAACAACCCCATTGCTAATTCACCTTGGTGGCTAATTATTCCTACCAAATTTCCTTCCGATATCTCTAAATTCAATGGGAATCCAAGAGAAGACCTATCGGCATGTCATGATGTATCATATATGGTATTCATCAAACTCCCTTAACAATGATTCTATTCGACTTTTTTTTCCAAAGAATGCTTACGTATACCACTGCTGAATGGTATATTGATTTACCTAGAGATTCATTCCATGATTTCAGGTCCTTAGCTACAACCTTCCCCACGCATTTCTAGTTCCCCATAAGATACAAAACTGGAATGAAACTATTAACCAACTTCAAACAATCTGATTCCACTCACATTTCAAGCCACAGTCATGACTAAATGCATCATCATTGGTTGGTCAAAGTTTATGTCCCCAATCAATTAATGGAAGAATGGTTACCAAATCTTTGTTGGAACCCATAACAAAAGATGTGGCCAAAGGTGGAGTCGTGACTAATGAGAAAGTAATTTCTTGTGCGCAATATTTGGATCTGGTTTATACCCAATCCAACATGCTCTATGATAAGGTACCAAATGCTCCAAGACCTTTGAATACTATTCCTCTTTTGCTTGGTTAATAATCTCATGTTGTTGATGGCATTATTGGTTCTACCAGCTCATAGATGATGAGTAAACCATATGTTATTACTCCATCCACGTTTGCTCAAAACCCTCAATCCCATCCTCCTGTGGATTCTTCTTCCAAGATGGATGTCATTTCATATGATAAAGGCAAGTCTGAACAATAACCTAGAAGCAAGAAGAAAGGAAAATGTAAGAAAAAGAAAGATCCCTCAGTGCAGGATAAACAAATAAATCACTCTTCGGATGATAAATGGAAGCCTCGATATACTTTCTCGATTTACAATGAGGAACACTTTACACATGATTATCCTCACCGCGCTGAAGTGAATCAATTTCTTATGTCTTCCACTTCTTCGGTAGTGTTGACCGACCAGTTTCCTAATCAAGAGATTCATATGGTTGCGGGACCCATCTTCCTCTAACATGGTTTTTATGCTTTCCTCCGCAAAGTCAAGATTTGATGTTTTGGTATCTACTCGAAATAAGGATTATGGTAATGTGAATCCACCTAATGGTCAGGCTTCTGATCAACCTACCAATTCAGTACCATCCTTATTAGATCCCACTCCACCATTGATTCCTACCGAATTTACTATATAGACCCCACTGACTTATGAATTGACGATTTGTAAGTCAGATTTCAACCCTCATGGAAGAGCCACTTAGAATTATAACGCAGTTGAAGACTTGGATCAATTTACATTTTCTATATCGACTCTTGAGGTGTTGCAAAACTGCCCTGCCCAAAATAAGGTTTTAGTTTTAGCTATCGGATGTCTGGATCCATCTGATTCCAACCTTGTTGTTTTCTCTCATGAAAACTATACCCATATTATTTAGGCTTAGTTAGATTTTATAATCCAAGTCATCGTCTATGGTAAGAATATTCATCATTCTATCATGGATGAGGGACCCTCGAATTGAATTATGTCCATGGCTTACTTGAAGGCAATTGGTTCTCCTCAAATGAGTCATTCGCCTACCACATTGAAAGCCTTTGATGGGAGAACATATAAACCTTGTGCGATTTTGAAAACTCCCTGCAAGTTGAATTAGGGGGAAAAATTGTGTCCATAGAAGCTAAAGTTATTGATAGGCTTCTCGATTACAATCTTCTATTGGGATGTTCATGGGTTTATGCCATGGATTCTTTCATCTCGACTTACTTTCATATGATTGCCTTTCCTCATAAAGTTTGGATTGTATCGATAGAACAACTCACCCTTTTGAATTTGATTCAGATATTACTGGAAGTGTTCCTCTTGTAGGGGAAAATCTACAGTCATATCAACATCTCATAGTAGGATTGTTAAAGGATTCTTCACTTATGGGAACCCTTTCACTCCCTCCTCCTCTCCTTCCCAACAACTCATTTTTAGTAGCCTATATCAACATGACATCATCTTCTACTATCCTAACCGATCCATCGATTGTAGCAGATTAAATTGACATCTAAAATTTTGGTGAATGAATGTCGCTAAGCCCCATTGAGCTATATTATGAAGCCATTTATTCATCTTGTGCAGTTTCTTCCTTCGATTCGCTTAATTGGGTAGATAGATCATTGGATTATGGTATGTCTTACGATCCTTTCTTGCATGTATTCCCTACCCAATGAAAGCATCATGGAGATCATGATGTCAGATGATGCACTGTGGGATGAACATCACCATCATTCCTCCTTACTTGATTCCTTTTAGGATAGTCTTAGTGATGTATACTTGGCCAATTCTGTCAAACTTTCTACAAATTTTATGTCTATTCATGAGGTTGATTTAGAAGAGAACCTTTCCAATATCAAAGAGACGATACCTCTTAATATTTCCATTAAGCCAGGTGTCGTAAAAGATATACACATTGGATCATCTTGTTCTCCATCCAAGATCGAGACTTATCAAGCCCTTTTTTGTGAGTTCTGAGATGTCTTTGCCTGGACCTATGAATAGATACTAGGTATTGACCCAAATATAGTTGTACATGAAATTAAGACATATCTTGATACCAAGTCAGTCCGGAAGAACCTCCATCTGGTCTATCCCAAGAAGGCTACTAGTATTAAGGATGAAGTTGAAAAGCTTCTTCGAGTTGATTTCATATACCCCGTTCCTTTAACTAACTGGGTGTCGAATATAGTTCCTGTCATCAAGAAATAGGGCACCATTTGAGTGTGCATCGATTATATGGATGTAAATTGTGCATGTTGAAAGGAAAATTATCCCACCCCATTTATTGACTAGATTATTGATGAATACACTACCTGCAAAATTTATTCATTTATGGATGGATTTTTGGGCTGTAATAAAATCAACGTTCTCCCGACAGACCAAGCTAAAACTACTTTTATTTCTCACTGGTGAATGTTTAGCTATAGGAAACTCCCGTTCCGTTTAAAGAATGTTGGGTCCACTTTTCAACATGCCATGGATTACGCTTTTAATGATATCAAACACATTGTTCAACCATATTTGGATGACCTCCCTAATCACTCCAAACATTAGGTTGACCACTCAATGCATATTTGGGCTATTTTCTTTCATTGCAGGCATTATAATATTTGACTTAAACCACACAAATGTGTGTTTTGTGTCAGTTCTAGTGAACTTTTGGTTTTCTCAATATGAAAACAAAGAATTTGTATCGATCCATTGAAAGTATAGGTGATCGTTGATTTTCCTACACCTTATTCACTCGTTCAACTTCAATGACTCCAAGGGAAAGCTAACTTCCTGTGAAGATTCATCCCTAATTATATTTATTTCACCAAAGGATTTATCCGCTTGCTGAAAAAAGGGATTCCCTTCCATTGGGATGATGCGACTCATAAAGCATTTGATGCCGTAAAAGATGTACTAGTTTGGGCATCTCTTCTATAACCTCCTGATTATCAACACAACTACTTCTTGTATCTTGTTGTTGCCATTTCTACTATAACATTGGTATTGGTCCAAGAATATTATTTAGGAACTGAACATCCCATTTATTTTTTGAGTCAGAATATTAACAATTCCAAGATTTGATATTCCCACATAGAAAAGTTGGCTTTGGTAGCTGTTTAAGCCGTCCAAAGTTTTCACCATTACTTCTTGCTTCAGAAAAATATGGTCATTTTGGATTGTAACCCAATGAAATACATTTTTTCATGTCAATTTCTGTGGGGAAAGTACTGAAAATGGATTGTCATTTTATAAGAATTTAACCTAGAGTTCAGCAAATCCAAGTCAAAGAAATACCTAGTTTTTGCAAAACTATTGTGCGATATTCCTTCCCTTGATTCGGAATATAAATCTAAAGATTCTATTCCTGGAGAGTCATTATTTCTGATCTCATCATCTGACCCATGGTATGGACATTTCCTGATTTATCTCCAAACCAAGACTTTCTTGTCTAATACGTCTCGCTCTAAGCAACGACATATTGGTTACCAAGCCTGAAATTACATCATTATTGGCAACACCTGTTATTGTCGTGGTATTGATACTATTTTATGAAGGTACCTCACCCTTGAGGATGCTGATAAAGTCCTCCACGAATGCCACTTGGAGGCATGTGGTGGAAATTTATTTGGTTATGCTACCGCCCAAATTTTTTTACTTGTTGGTTACTTCTCACCTACCATCTTTCATGACTACATCCTCTCTCTTCAGAAGTGTCATTCATTTAAGATATAGGATTGAAAGGCCCATGCTCCACCCTCTCCATTGCAGCATGTTATTGCTATTGGTCCTTTTGCAAAATGGGGTATCGACTTGATGACATGTAACCATCACTCACGTGGGGGGCATGGTTATATTATTGTCGCAATTGATGAATTTAGTAGATGCATTGAGGCGATGCTTACATTTAACAACACTGGTGAAACGACTACATACTTATTTTTTAATCACGTCATCACATGGTTTGGTGTATTGTTGATGTGCTGGACCCGCCAACATGTCAGGGGATCTCCTCGGTAAGAAATCCAAATTAGACCTCAGACTATTTGATGTAGGAGTCCTAGCAGTGGGTCGTATGGTAATGCCTTGACCACGATTTCACACAGAGGCAAGTAAGATAACTCTGTTGGTAGCAAGGGTGTGATAGCATGCAGTTAAAAAGGGAACACACGAGCAAAGTTGCATCACAACATGGAAGGAAAGTTAGCAAACAATCCAAAGTGATGGTTAAATCAACATCACATTTCAGAAATATTCATACATACATACACAGATAGCTACACATGCATGTGTAAGTAAACAAATACATCTATCATTTAGAGTAAACCAAATAACATAGAATACAATACAACATATGCATGAAACATGTTGGCTCTTGTTATATTAATAAGTGTAAGTTCCAGTCATACAATACATGCATGTCCAACCACTAGTTTCAATAGCGGAATGTTACAACCACAACTGCCTACTCCTCCAAAGAGATGTACTAGCTCTGCATAGTGGAGAAGCTAAGGCTCATTAAATACTATCTAAGCTCTCTCCAAGATAGTCTTATCGGAAACTTGGCTGACCAAAACCCTATACAATGAGTTATGAGGGACTATTTATAGAAAATGGTGGGGTGGCCCTTCGCATTCCCCTTTGTGACAGCTCAGTTCCCCTCATTACTCTTCATCTACTCTATGATTTTTACATCCAACTATCACAAATGGACATACACTTGACAAGACATTATTTTACAATGCACATGTACCCATGTGAGAGAAATGGCTTGTGAAAGCCATACTAGACATCACTATGACTTAGAAAACCATGGAAGTCCAACTCCTCAACATCCTCGTGATGATAAACAGTAACATACTAATGCTAAGATCGGTAGTCCATGATGGTCTCCATATGCTCCAAGGCAATATCTTTCTAGAACCTGACTCTTTCCTCCATAGAATCCGGGTACACTGCTCGGGCTCATTTGTCTAACTCATCTGTAAGCATGCACATCATTGTATTCAATGCGGCTAGACCAGCAACATACTTGTGCATGATGTCTGTACTGATGGGCAAGTTTGGGCTGGTGGCAATGGCATCAACTTGTTGAAGTACAAGTCAAGATCTAGTCAAACCTGCACCTTTGTCTTCCCCTGGGGGAGAGTCACAATAGATGGGATTTCATGTGCATGCACCACAACATCCATACTCATGGACACACGTGCATGGGAAGCCTGTATGCTAGTGATGAGCTGTGGGAGCTCTTCATAGTTCTGGATCTGACTTCGGATATGTGCCTTCACCTCGACCGCATTGGCCTTCATCATCTTAGGCAAGTGAAGTGGGGCTCCCTTGTATCTCATCGTCCATTTTTGCGAGTGATCAATAGCAGCATGAAAGTTCGTCAAGATACGTGCTCTTCTAGCACATCACTGCTGCCATCCATTGAGATGGATGATTGCCTTATGCATGGTGCCAAACTTCGATTACAATGCTTAGATAACTACGTCAAGGGACAATACTTCATCTAGTATTGCCTTCTTCAGTTCAGCTCGGGTAGACGTTGTCACCAACTCTCCTCCTTGCTTGGACGTCTATAGTTCCTTAGCCATTCACTCATTCTCAGCTATCAGAAAGCAAACACTTGAGCTAGTGGCTCCAGCATATACTCTGGTTGCATCGACCAAGGATGTTTAATGTTTGCGCATGTCACTTTTTCCTCAACTTGCGAAGGAGATGTATGATCATTGGGATTTGACACTCTACGAGACTGCAAAACTCTATGTTGAGACTCGTTGAATGAGATGTTGTGCATCTCTCCTTCTCATTAATCTCAAAGGATCTCAATGCCTCCTTGGTCACTTGAGACTTGTCATCTTCTAGATGTGGTAAAGTGGGTAAGTTGACCTCTTGATGGTGACGCATAAGGTTGATGTCATGTTCCAATTCCTGTTGCTCCATATCCGTATCCAACTATTGAAGTTCTTGCTCTATCTCAAGAGCGAAGTCTTACTTCTGTGATGGTTCACCCTGTTTGCTTGATGCCCGCTATTCTGATGAGTTCACTATCTGTACGGGTGTTGTTTCATCTGTTTGCACATGTTGTGTCCCCTGATGTACCTGTTATTTCTATGCTTCCCTCTCCTATTTGTCTAGCTCTTGTTCCTTCCGGCATTGCTCCTTTAGCTCATGCAACTCCCTCTCCATTTCCTCCATTCTTCTCTTCTCCTTCTGCCTTTATGTGATTCACTTGTCATGCTATGTCCTCTTTTCCTCTATGGCCAAAGATGCTTTCTCTACCAGTGGATCAGCTTGGAACTTGTAGCTTTTATTTTCCTCCATGCCATTGATAATATTCCTCTTTCCCTTGTTGCACATTGGTATGATTACCTCTACTGCTACTTATACTAGTGCTCTCCAGGATGTTGCTTCATGTTGCTTCACTAATGAATCCATAGCAAAGCCGACCTATTCATTGGGTCTGGAGAAACTATAGCAATATCTGCATGGGTCCTCCTTGGCCCAATGAAATGCCTCATGGATCTAGTTGAACTGTACTCTCGTGCAATGATCTTTCACAATACAATGTGAGTCATACGGATTGTAACTTCAGAGGTAGAATAGATACTTCCTCATCTATTCTGATTTGACATCTGCTTGCTTGAAATTTCAGATCTCATATAACCCAATCCGCAATGGAAGAGCGGGCCAAGGTGCTTTCTTATTTCGGTGTAGTCTAGCTATCAATCCTGTCAAGATGTGATATGCTACTTCCTGCATGATGAGTATGTCCAAGGAAAACTTCAGTAGAACATGCAGAGGGTTCTCCATGCTGAACATTCATATGAAGGTGCCACACGGTGAGGCATACCAATCATCAATGTCTATTAGTGCCTCCATTGCTGCTCTCAACATGCAGGGTGGATCTTGTTTGAATATCATCTTGTAAATTGGGGTGAGAAAATGATCAGATAGCCATGTGATAACTCCTCTGAAGCTACATTCAGATAAGAGCTTATAATATGTGTTCACAATAATCTCCATTGGTGAGCATGCCCACTCCAAGCCCAGGAACTCTTGTCAGGCATAGATTGCATCTAAGATGTAGGGGGACATATAGATCTTTGCTTGCATACCTTGGGGTGACTAATGAGCCTTCCTTACCTGCTCCTTCAGCTGATGAGCCAACATGTTGGACCAGTTACATGGTTTTCCCTCTCTGGCCAGTTGGTCCAGCGCGATCACCCAACTCTGTGGGAAGGTTTCCGTGCTTTCTTGGTCATACAATTGACATGAAAATATTACCAAGCACTGATACTCCTTCCGCAGTATTTTCGTCTTGTAGATCTATGATCCAGGTGCATGTTGGTGTCCACCCACCTATCCCATTTGGAGCCCCACAACTATCTCTTTCAGTTTTTTTCAGTTTCCTAAATTGTAGCATAGGTTACTATTTTTAGTAGGTTTTCGGGTCCTGAAATTTCGAAGCCGTTTTGAGGCTCTAAATGACATTTTTTGGGAAATCTGGGGGCAACATGGGTCCATGGACTAATGTTTCCCTTCCCAAAGTCGTAGTTCTCAGATAGATATTTCTAATGAGCTATCGTACGCATCAAACGGAGATCGTATACCAAAGTTACGACCTCGGGAAATTGATGTACCAATTTACCCAAACGGGGCCCACAATTTGGTGTTTCATCTTCTAGGGTTAGGTTTTGGGATTTGAAAGGTGTTCCATTGTTTCTCAACAATAAATAGGCCTTTGAGCCTCATTGTAACACAGTTCAGAGGCATGTAGCTGCCACATCTCTTCTCATAGATAAGCTACCATCATCCTAGCTGGTTTATTTCCATTTCTAGTTGTAAGCATATTTCAGTATTTTCCATTAATGAAATGAAGTATTATTTTTATCGGGAAATATAGAGTGTTGTCATGCAGAAAGAGTTATTTTTGCGGACAAACCTAACCTCCCTAGGAGTCTAAGACTCTCTAGTGACAAACAAACCAAACAAGAGAAATCCTTCTCTAAACATACATCATTCTATGAGAATCAAGTGTTTTCCGATCTTACCTTAAGTCCAACGCTTGTTGTAGC
>APFE031069529.1:0-16269 GCA_000404065.3 Pinus taeda
TAACTTATATTTATGGAAAATTATAAATTTATTGATATAGTATATGATAAAAATTATAAATATATATTAATTATAAATGAATATAAAAGATTTATGTAATTTTAATTATTATATATATTTAAATTATATACATGAACGAACCCAATGGCAAACCTCATTTGAATCTCATCGAAAAATTCAAACTTGAATCGAACTTAATTGTAATCGAATTCGAATTCGAACCTGAACCATGTGACATTGATTTCAACTAGTTTGACCAAGTTTGACTTTGCTGATCTAGGGTTTGCTACCATTGATATGAAATTACAAAATTCAGATTTTGTACTATATCTCTCTGCTGAACTATTGAAGATAAAAGAAGATTTGATCAAAGGGTTTCCTCGCATTCGGGTTTGTCCCTGGCTAGCCGCCACATCTTGTGTCTCTTGTCTTGGCTTGTTTTCTATTGATCATTTAATGTTCTATCTGCACTTTACTTAATGTATATGTGATTGCTAATCTGTGGCTAATAAGAACAAAAATAAGTAAACTGCTCTAAGCATAGAACATACCATAATTTAACACATTGCCTCTAGTGTACAATAGTCCATGCTCGATTGTTCCTTGTATATACCTGAGAACATGTTTGGTTGCTGCCTAGTGCACCCTTTTAGGTTCCACCATGAACTGACTAAGGGTGTTGACAGCGTAACAAATGTCTGGTCTAGTATTGACCAGATACATCGGGGACCCTATAAGCTGCCTATACAAGGTGGGATCAACGTCTTTATCTTCTGATGCATGAATCTTCTTCCAGTTGGTGATCATTGGAGTAGCCATAGGTCTACAGTCCTGCATCATGAATCTCTTCATGATTTCTGTAGCATATCTCCCTTGTCCAAGGAAGATCTCACCCTTTTGCTGCCAAACTTCTAACCCTAGGAAATAATGCATCTGTCCCAAATCCTTCATGTCGAATTTTGTGGCTAGGTTCTTCTTTCAGTGTTTGATGAGCCTGGATGATCCTGTCAGGAAGAGATCATCCACATATAACACTAGGATTAAAGGCTTATTCTCTATGACCAAATAATAGAGATTAGGGTTTGCGTCACTCTTGAAGAACCCCATCTTCTGCAAGTAGCCATTTATTCGACCATGCCATGCCCTAGGTGCCTGTTTAAGCCCATACAAGGCTTTCTTTAATCTACATACATGAGATTTATTCTCATGTGCCTTAAAACCTTATGGTTGTTCAATGCATACTTCCTCTTCTATTACCCTGTTTAAGAATGTCGTCTTGACTCTTGACATCCATTTGATGAATCTCCCACCCCATCTACGCTACAAGAGATATCACGGTTCTAATAGAACTATACCTTGTTATTGGGGCGAAGGTTTCTTTGTAGTCTATCCCTTCCTTTTGAGCATACCCCTTAGCCACAAATCTCGCTCTATAAAACTTCCCAGACATTATTGACCATTATAGAGTTGTATTCCTCCACCATATCATCCACCCATACTTGATGCTGAACGGCCTCCTGAAAACTAGAAGGTTCCCCAACCTGAGCTACTAAGGCTTGGTATCTGTCTGGTTGTCTTCGCTCCCTTTTATTATTCCTAGGTGCACCAATGAAGTCTTCTACATCCCGTAGAATTTGTCGGAGTTCCCGGCTTGTTCTTCCATTGGTAGTAGACGCATCTATCAATTCTTCCTCTTCCTGAGATTCCTCCTATTATGAAGCTTTGTCTTCAAGAGAATTTTTGGTACTAGTTTCCGCTGGTTGAAGTGGTTTGACCAACGGCTCGTCTTTCGATTGCTCTTTGGAAAGCATTTCTCGGGATTTCTTGAAAGCTCTATAGTCCATGAACTTTACATCCTGCCGAACTACTACCTTCCTACTCCCTGGAAAATAGACTCTATATGCCTTAGCATTCTCGCTATATCCCACAAGATATCCTTTCTCAGCAATTTGATCTAATTTCTTTCTCTTCTCTTTAGGTATACGACAATATGCTAAACTCTCAAATATCCTGAAATGACTAATTTTAGGTTTCTTCATGGTGAAGACTCTGTTCGGAGTGATTTTGCCCAATGTCATGTGAGGAGTCCTGTTCTAGACATAAACTGTCATGTTGCATGCTTGTGCCCACAGGAATTTAAGCATATCCTAGTCGTACAACATCGCCCTAGCTTCTTCCACAATAGTCTTGCTTTTCGTTTATGCTACTCCATTCTGCTCCGAATTGTAGGGAATTGTCCACTCTCTTCTGATGCCTGCCTTAGCGCAAAAATTGGTGAAGTCCCTGTCAACATACTCTATGCCATTGTCTGAGCACAACACTTTTATCTTCTTTCTTGTCAGATTCTCCACTAGAGCCTTGAACTCTTTGAATCGACTGAAAACCTCATCCTTGGTTTTTAGAAAGTAGATCCAAGTTTTCCTAGAATGGTCATCGATGAAGGTGATGAAGTATTCGGCACCACTAAGAGTTTTTGTGGACATCAGTCCGTAGATGTCTGAGTGTATCAATGCTAGTACACTCTTAGCCCTATTGTTACTTTTGGAAAACGTTGCTTTGGTATACTTGCCTAGAGCGCACCCTCTACATACATCATCTCGTTCAATACTTAGTTCTGGAACTCCTGATACTGTTTTCCTGGGAATTCTCAGAGTCCCATGGTGTAAGTGTCCCATCCTCCTGTGCCATAGTTCATTCAAATCCTTGTCTCCATTACTGCCTATTTGTGCCATTAGTGATTCTAGCTGCAACTTGTACAACCTATTACTTCTGATTCCAATTTGGGCCTTCTTTTTCCAACTTGGGTGTTTGACATATACTTCTCCTTAATGAAGAAAATGTCATATCCCTTTTTTCGATGTTGAGATACGGAAAGTAAGTTCATCCCCAATCCTGGCACATGCAGCGCATTGTTTGCTCAAAGCCGCTCTCCTGCTTCGGTTTGAAAAACTATAGTACCTCTTCCTATTGGAGCACACTTAGCCTTATTCCCCATGGTGATCTGAAAATTCGTTCTTTCCTCTTGATAATATGAGAAACATTGTCGGATTCCTGTCATATGCCAGGAAGCTCCACTGTTTATATACCAAACCTCCGAAGAGGAAGAGCTTGCTAAGTAAGCGACTTCTTCCTCCAATCTAGAAGCTAACTTAGAATAATCGTAATTCATGTCCCTTGTGCATTCTTCTGGAAATCTGTGCGAGTCCCCTTGAGTGGATGCCTCTCCATCATGCTCTTATGTTGCACGAAGTGCCCCCCCCCCCATGGTTCCAAGCCCGGAAGCGCCTAGGAAGCTTCGTCGGAAGCGCGCTTCCGAAATTCGGAAGCGTTGCTTCTGAATTTTTTGCCGCTTCCTAGAAATTCGGAAGCGTGGTATGGAAGCGCTGCTTCCGAAGCGCCGAAGCGCGCTTCGTACGGTGCTTCAGGCGTTGAAAGCATGGCGCTTCGGAGGAGGAAGCGTATGCTTCCCGTACGCTTCCAGAAAAGCGTTTAGAAAATCGTTTTTTTTTTTCAATTTTTTTTTTTAATTTTAGGTGAGTTTGCTTGTTGGGGGTGGGTGCACCTTGGGTTAGGGTGACAAATGAAGGCAAAAAAAAATATAAATATAGCAGATGCTCCCTCATGGTAATGTTAAATTCTTAAAGTAAAAGTGACATTCTCCTTTATTTTTCATTTTCATCCTTTTATTTAAATTTTTAACATTACCATGAAATGACTCAGGATGTTTGAGAGTGGTTCCAGCCTCATTGGACTTCATATGGAGAAAATAGAATTTCATATCCTATTTAAAATTCAGCGGACTTAATAGTTTTCAGGAATTCAGGATCAATGGGATTGGGGCATTTCATTAGATTATATGAAGTATGAAGGTATGCGATTAGCATTTAATCAAGAGCACCAAGCCCTATATGTAACCTAGTGTTGGTGGTGTTAATTGTTGAACTCCTTTGTCACGCGGCACGCCCTTAGCAAAAAATTACCTTTCAATCAAGTCAAAATCATCGATCAAGCATGTTAAGTTTTTTCTACCATATTGTAAGTCTTGAATTAGGTAGTTTGATCAAAATTGGGCAATGCTGACTAATATCCCTAGACAATCGAGGTAGAGGCAAAGGCTAGACAAGAGGAGAAGAATCTAGATTCTAGATGGTTGATGCATTTAAATGGTTGATGCTCCAATAATTAATCATTAATGTACAATGGATGTTATATCTATCTTGATTTATGCAAAAATATGCATGTTTTCATGTCTTCTACAACTAATTTGGTGTTTGGGATGTTTGTTTTGATTATAAATGCAAATTATATATATTATTATATATATATATTATATATATATATATATATAGCAGATGATTCGCTTCCTAGATTTTTGGAAAATGACACTTCCGCGTCCTTGCTTCCATAAAACGTCCCCGCTTCGTGCAACATTGCGTTGAGCCATAATCAATTTTCCTCTCCTGTTGTTGGATCTCTTCTCTGATACCATGTGAAAATTTCTAAACTGAAATTCTACTACTATGGCAATTGATTTATTTCACCTACTTATTATTCACAATAAGTTATTTACGAAATGCCTTCAACAAATATTAAAATAAATTCTACTACAATTATCACACAATAACCTAAAGAAAAATACATGCACCAGAACCAATCACATCAACACAGTTATTTTTGGACAATTGTCCTCGGAAAAACCCAATGTGGGAAAACCAGTGCAGCAGATGAGGGCTTTATTTATCTTCAATAGTAATTGCTTTTACAAGGAATGATTTTACAAAGAAACTGAAAGAAAACACCTGAGACTTTTCCTTTGAGGCCTTCTGACACTTTGGGGACCTTGCTGCACTTTTGCAGCACTCTGCATGGCCCAGCGTGTTGATGTGGGGTAGCATCGGATGTGCTCTAGCCTCAAAAATTGGTGGAGAGGCTAAAGCACATGAGATCTCCAATACTCAAAAAAGGTTTGGGCAGATTTTAAACAATTTGGGAGATATTAAAATAATTAATATTTTTAATGGAGTCCCTAAGTTTAAACTTAGGGAAAATAAAATATTAATGTGAATTAATATAAAATTGTGTTAGAATGGTCCAAAAGTCATGGATCAAGCCAGATCTAATCTTAGCTGTTGATTAAGGACTCAATCTCGGCCGTTGAATTGTCAATGAGAAAAGTATAAGAGGAGGCTTGAGGGTCACTTGAAGAACACACCAAGAGATCAAGATTTCGACTTTTTGGGGCTGGGTTTGCTGAGAAAGTTGAGAGAGTGATTAGATTTGCAGTTGAGGGGCCGTGAATACAGAAAAAAAAGAGGCAAAGATAGCACCGGGAGGATCAGCGCAGTAGTTGGAGAGAGGGACGCAAAAGTAGCCAAGGGTTCACGCAGAGCCAGCCAGGGCTCACGCAGAGGCAGTCAGGAGTTGCGTAGTGCTTCAGAGGGTCAGCAGGCTGATGCAGTGCCTCCAAAGGCTAACACAGGCCAAGCCGAAGTAACATTGGGCTAACGCTGGGCCAGAGAGAGGCTGACGCTGGGGTTTCGTGGGGCAGATTGGAGCTGTGGAGCTGCCAGAGTGTTTATCTGGGGTTTCAGCCAGAATATCTGCTTCCGAGTAGATAGGTACTACTACCGAGATTTTTCTCTGTTGGGTGAGCCGGATTTGGCACCCAGATGGTATTCTGAAACTGCTTAATAAATCAAACCCTCAGATAGGTGCACCGGTTTTCCCGCCTTGGGTTTTTCTGGGGACATTAGTCCAAAAACAATAGTGTCACTTGTGTGCTTGTTTCTATTTCCTTCAGTTGATGATCTGTAATGTGTTGAGCATGCTTTTGTATTTATTTCCAGTATTTACATGGTAAATAACTTGTTAATTAAGAGAACAAGTAGGTAGGAATAAATTAGTAAAGTGCATGAAGGGTTTTTAATGTTTCAGACTTAGAAATTCCAACATTGTATCGGAGCATGGTTGCAGATCACAGAAGAACTGAGGACATCAGCCGAATAGAGCAGCAGCAGCAAAAAACAGTTGTCCCGATTGACAAAAGTTGTTTGTAGCAGAGTAGCAGCAAGGAAGGGGTGACGCAGTGCTTGTGTCATCAAGATTGAGCCAGGAAGAATTTGAACAGAGGCTGAGGGAGGCAAAGGCAGGCTCACGCAGAGCCACGCAAAGGCCAGGAGGGCTGACGCAGTTAGCTGAGGAGGCTGATTTTCCGGTGTCGGAATTGCACAGAGCCTAGGAGCTCTAACCTTTAGTTTGTTGGGGTTTAAAATATTGTGGGTAAGTTGCAGAGTGGAGTTGGTCGGGTACCGTAGTCGGAAGAGTACTGAACAGGGCAAGGCTAAGGTAGAGGGAGTTGCTGCCGAGGTGGATTTCTAGCCAAGGAATCCAAATCAATGTTGCAATTGCATAGACAATTGGAGAGGGGCATCTCAACATTGGCATAAGGTTTCCAGGAGGGAAATCGAGGCTCAGAGGATTCATACCGAGAACTTCTAGGAAGGAAGTAGAGGAGAAGCAAAATGGCACTACACAGAGTAAGAGACTAGGACAGACTGGACGGAGCCTCAAACTTCGTAGTCTAGAAAGCCAAAATCTTATCCGTACTAGATAGGGATCGTGTCAAGCACTTCACCTTGAGGACGATAGCTATCCCAGTTGACCTGGCTAATAATGACAGGTACGAGGATGCAATTGCGAGGGCTAAGAGTATCATTCTTGACGGGATCAAGGATCATATAGTACCACATATTGCCGAGAAGAACACGACACAGGAGATGTGGGAGGCCTTGAACAAGTTGTATCAACATACTTCTGTGCAGAGGAAGATTCTACTAGAAAATCAGCTGCGATCATTCCAGATGAAGAAGGGAGAACAAATCGACCCATTCCTGGGTCAATTGAAGGAGATACGGGATCAACTAATTTCCATAGGGGCAATGCCAGATCCAGAATTGGTGGTGAGAATATTCCTGCATGCAGTCTCAGAAGAGTGGGAGGTGTTTTTCCAGAGTATACTAGGGAGGGCGACCCTTCTAGATTGGGAAGAAATGTGGGCTGCTCTTCGCCAAGAAGAGATCAGAAGGCTGAGCAAGGCGAGAAGTGACAGGACCATAAAGCAGATTCATGAGCCTGTAATTAATTTCCTGAAATTTTTGCAAATTAACTAACAAAATTATTGAAGGTACTTACCTGTGCACTTGCGGTTGATGATGCCTCCAGCTACTCTGCTTAGGTTACCAAAAGACCGTATCCACCTAGCCAAACTGAGCAGAACCTTACTACTCAGTCCAGTAAGCTTCTTAGTTGAAGCAGATTGTTCCCCCGTGCCCAGAAACCTCAGAACAATCCGTGCTCTTCTTGTGGGTAATTTTAGTTTATGATGTCGTTCCTCCTTCAGTTTCCCTTTCCTCCGTTCTTTTCCTTCCTCCCCCGGCTTCCTCTAAAATTCTGCTCGGTGGTTTTTATCTGGTTTCTTGGCGGTGGCCGCTCTTCCACCAGCAACCCACCGCTTAGTCTCTTGGTGACACCCTTCCATGTCACGTATCACATCCTCTATTTCTTTTATGGTCACGTGAATATATATATATATATATTATATATATATATATATATTACCCTTTATGATTTAATTAAATTGTATTTCGTTATGTTTTCACTAAAGTACTTCTTTTAATATAAAGATTATAAGATTATACTAAGTACCCTTTTAATTAATTTATTATATATATTTTTAATCATTTTATTAATTTATTAATATAATTTTTATTAATAATCTGAAATATATAATTTATATAGCCATCTTTTAGTATTTACCCATCAATCATGATACATTAAGCAATATGGGTGTTGATGGGTGAGTAGAACTTCTATTCGAAGGAGTGTCATGATATTTAATACTTATAGTTAATTTAGTATATAAATACTAGTGCGATATATGCAACACATGCATATGTAGCTATCATATGCATGCATTGTATACCTGCTATTATTCTTGCGTTCTCTATATTTATAGATAGGTCGTTACATACACTCCCCCTTTAGAAAACTTCGTCCCGAAGTTAGAGTTTTTATTTTATATGATTACTTATGATGGCAATTAATACATTCTCCTTAGGATTGTGCATCGAGGTTAAATTATTATTTAATGTGAAGACACTATAAAATTGGTGTTTTTTTTAATACTTTTAGGTTTACAACTTTAATGAACATGTCTTACTTCAATCAGGTCCCCAAGCTATTACAAAATCATCATATCCTTCCTAATCTCTTCCACCCCACCCTATTCGTCCTCTACTGGAGTATGCCATGGCGTCAGTTATACTGACCTAACCATTCATAAACTCTAAGGATGACGGTGTCGGCTATACCGACCTGATTCCCAATAAGCATCCGGCAGTGATCATCACACGTCTAGGGGAGCGTGATTCGCACAGTCCTCCCATGACTCCAAGGTTTGGAGGATAAACAGTGGGTAACACCTCCACCCCTCCCAATAGAATTAGGGTTAATACCCTATCATAGAATCTCTTTGAGTCTTAGTTGTTCTAAGGTTTCTATCATCACGTGGTCATTTTGGTAATGGATATTATCTGCAATCATAAACACTTGTCCATGCATTTATAAAATGTGCATTAACATATTCAAAAACAAATAGTTTATGTATAATTTACACGTGTCAACTATAGTATAACATACTTTGCCATAGTCTATTCGTGTCATTGACTTTCATATTAAAATGTAATTATTCTTTGATTTCTATCTCATCAATCATATTGATATGTATAAATAAGACAAAATTATAATATCTTAATTCCCATTAGAAGCGAAATCACTTAAATATTTTAAACTTTACTATGACAACTATAATTTAGTAAGATCAATAACATATTCCGTCTTGGTATCCATGTACCAGCGGAATTTAAACAGATATTTTGTCATAAAAATTCACGTTTATATATGATCATTCAAAATGGTTCTGAGTCCCTGATTTGCAGTAAAGTAAATATATAGAAAACATAGTTTAAAGTGAAAATTGACACAGATTAGGGTATTTTTGACATATGTTCTTTGTATCTTCCCAAGTAGCTGATCCAGGACTATACTTGTCCCACTAAACCTTAACTTGGCTTACCAGACAATTCCTGAGCTGTCGAACCCTACGTTCCAGTATACGTAATGGTTCGACCGATATGATTCTTTCGTCTGATACCTACAGTTCCTTCCATTGAAGGTTATGAGATTGATCAACTATATAATGTCTTAATACAGATACATGAAATACATTATAAACTTTATGCAAGTGAAGTGGCAGTGCAAGACGATAGGCGACAGGTCCAATTTTTTCTATGACTTTAAATGGTCCAATAAATCGGGGTGACAACTTTGTTCCTTTTCCGAATCGAATAGTATTTTTATTTGGTTTGATGTGGATGAAAACTTGATCCCCTACTTCATACTTCCTATCAGTTCTGTGAGCATCAACATAACTCTTTTATCTATCCTGTGCTTCCTTTAACCGTAGTCTAATTTGTCTTATTTGCTCTTCCATTTCTTGGATTAATTCTGTTCCTATTATCACTCGATCTTCTAACCTGTCCCAACTTAACAGTGTTCTGCAAGGTCTGCCGTATAATGATTCAAATGGAGGCATTCCAATCGAACTGTGGTAACTGTTATTGTATGCAAATTTGACTAAGGATAAGTACTTTTCCCAGTGTGATTGCTGATCCATAACATACATCTTCAACATATCTTCAAGTACTTGATTTACCCTTTCTGTTTGCCCATCGGTTTCAGGATGATAAGTTGTGCTCAAATTTAGTTGTGTTCCTAAGACTGTCTGCATGCAAGTCCAAAATCTTGAAGTGAATCGTGAATCTCTATCTGATATAATTTTCTTAGGTACTCCATGAAATCTGATAATTTCATTTATGAACACTGGAGCTACGTCAGCAACTTCATAAGTATCTCTTATGGGAATGAAATGGGCGTTTTTTGTTAATTTATCCACTACTACCAGAATGGCATTGTGTCTTTGAGAAGTAAGAGGTAGCCCAGTGATAAAATCCATAGAAATAATCTCCCATTTGGTCATAGGAATGTCGTGAGGTTGTAAAAGACCTGCTGGATGACAATGATCTGCTTTTACTTGTTGACATTCCAAACATTTTGCAATGAATTGAACAATATCACGTTTCATGCTCGACCAGAAGAAGAGTTTCTTGGTATCGGCATACATTTTCTTTACTCCAAGATGTGCACAATACACTGCTCTGTGGGCTTCCTTAAGGATAGTGTCTCGAAGATCCCTATTATGAGGAATATACATCCTTCTATGGAATTGTAAGATTCCATCATCTTCTAGTTCATATCCTTCAAACTTAAATTCTTTTAGCTTTTTACCCTCAAGACCAGATCTCACCTTTAAATACTAGCTATCTTTTATGAGATATTCTAGTACTCGTTGCCTTAAGTCTACTTTGATAGGTATGAGAGAGAATATCCGTGGTATTCTGCTTAAAGCATCTGCTACTACATTTTTTTTTTCCCTTAATATATGATATTCCAAAGTCATATTCACTTAGGAATTCACTCCATTGTCTTTATCTAACATTTAAGTCTCTTTGGGTGAACAAGTATTGTAGACTTTGATGGTCGCTTTTAAGTGTAAAACTTCGCCCCATGAGATAATGTTTCCAGATCTTTAAAGCTAGTACTACAACGACTAACTCTAAATCATGAGTAGTATAGAGTTTTTCATGAGACTTTAACTTTCTTGAGAGATACGCTATTACTCCTCTATCCTGCATCAATACTGCACCCAGCCCTTGTTTGAATGCATCAGTACATACCGTAAAATCTTTGTCCATATTAGGGACTCTTAAGATTGATGCACTGGTCAGTAGTCTTTTTAGTTTAGAGAATGCTTTATTACATTCTTCAGTCCATTCATACTTAACACCTTTACATTGAAGGGTTGTAATCGGCTTTGCAATTTTGAAGAATCCCTCCACAAATCTTCGGTAGTAACCGGCTAAACCCATAAAGCTTCGTACTTCATGTGCGTTTTTCGGTATTGGCCATTCCATGATTGCTTTTACCTTCTCAAGTTCTACTGAAATCCCTTCACCTGATATGATATGACCTAAGTAATGAATCTTTTCCTGAAAGAATGAACACTTAGATAATTTTCCATACAACTGATGTTTTCTAATTATCCGTAAATGATCTTCATGCTCTTTCTTATTCTTGGAATAGATGATAATATCATCTAAAAAGACTTGTACAAATTGATCAAGATATTCGCGGAAAACACTGTTCATAAGATTCATGAACCCTGCTGGTGCATGTGTTAATCCAAATGGTACCATTGTAAATTCATAATGTCTGAAACGTGTTCGGAATGCAGTGTTAAAAATATCGCTTTTTGAAATCCTTAGCTGATGATAGCCTGATCGAAGATCAATTTTTGAAAAGACAGCAACTCCTTTCATTTGATCGAAAAGATCATCAATTCGAGGCATAGGATATCGATTCTTTACTGTAGCTCGATTCAAGTCTTGATAATCTATGCATAATCTTAAGGATCTATCTTTCTTTTTGACAAAAATTACAGGAGCACCCCAAGGCAATATATTGGGTCGAATATGTCCTATATCCAATAGTTCCTTCAACTGAATTTGTAATTCCTGAAGTTCTGGAACTGTCATTCTATAAGGTGTTTTAGAGATTGGTTGCGTACCAGGTTTCAATTCTATTTTGAGATCTAGCTCTCTTACAAGGGGTAATCCTGGTAGTTCCTTTGGAAATACATCCGGAAATTCAACTAACACCGGATATTGTTCTAAGGATGGTCCTTTTTCTTTACTTACTTCTTGAATTACATATGCCTGACAACCTTTTCTTAAGCAACACTTCATTTTCATTGTTGATATGTAGCGTAAAGATACTTTTTTCTTGATTCTTTGAATTTGGATCGCTTCTCTTTCATCATTTATACCTAGAATTCTTTTCCCATAACAATCTACCCAAGCTTGATGAGCTTCTAGCCAATCCGTACCTATGACAAGATCATAAGTTCCTAAGGCTGTGACATAAACTTTTAGTTTAGTCGTACAGACCCCTAGGTCAATTTTGCATTGATCCACACTTAAGTCTACGGATCGGAGTTCTCCTGAGGCCATTTCTACTTGTCTGAAATCATTTTGTCTGTGAGCTGCCAACCCACATTTGTTTAATGCATATGATGAAATGAAACTATCTGTGGCACCAGTATCAAATAAGATTTTGATTTTTATACCATTAATAATACCTGAAGATTCCACTACAGTGGATTGACGTGCTGCTTGGTCGTTGTTGACTAATGCATGAATTCTATGATTGCCTTGGTTGTTTGATATTGGTTCCTTCCCAGTCCTATGCAACATATTTGATGAAGTTTCAAGGCAATCACATTGAAAATGCGGTCCTCCACATCCCCAACAATTAACCTGTGTTGGTCCTCTTGAATCAGGATGTCAATCTTTAGATAAAGAGCTTTGTCCTCTCATGTTGCTTCCTCTCGAATTTCTTCCTCTATTAGCAGTTCCACGAGATTTCCACGGGCTGGTGTTATCATAAGGTGGCCTTGAGCTACTTCCCCTAAAGAAATTTCAGGGAGTCTTTCCTAGAAATCCTGATTGTAAAGGTTTTGGTGGCTCTACATCCTTTTTGATTCCTAGATGTTTTTCTGCATAATGACCACATTCTACTGCCTCAGCGACTGATGATGGTTTCCACATGCTCACCAAGGCCCTGATGCGAGGATTTAACCCAAATATGAAGCGTTCAACTTGACGTTCATCAAAATCTAAGTAGTGAATGTATTTTACAAGCTCCATAAACCTTATCTCATATTTTTCCACTGTTTTATTACTTTGAACTAATGTATGGAAGGCTCTGGCTTGCTGTTGTTGAAAGTATGGAGGTAAATACTTTGTGTGAAATCTTTCCTCGAACAATTCCCAAGGGACATTATCCGATGTAAGGTGCAGTTGTTTTTCCAGGTTTCCCCACCAAATCAAGGCACTTTCCTTTAATTGAAATACAACAATTTTTGTTTTTGCAGAAGAAAAATATTCTCTTAATCTAAAACATCTGTTCATTCCTTCTAACCATGCCTCAGCACGTTCATCTGCTCGACCTCCTGAAAATTCTGGGAGTTTAATTTTCTGAAGCTCCCTAGAAAATCTTTTTTTGATCTTTTATGCTCAAAATTCTTTGGTTCTGCTGAATTGGTTGCTAAGGGTTGAAGTTCTTCTTTGGTCTTAGCCATAGTTGACCCTTTTAATGTTTCCAATAAGGCTTCCAATGAGTTCATTATCAAGGTCAACTCTGGTGCTGGAGCGATTGGTGTTGATGATGGTCTCGGTGGAGATGATGATGATGGTGGTGGCAATGGGAATGATGATGATGACGGTGGTGGCATTAATAATGGTGATGCTTCCCGATCACGTCGCCGTCGCTCATATGTCCTTACCATTGTAATGTTTCTTGTGTACATAATAAAGTTCTGTAAAAATTTGAGGTAAACATTTGGATTTAACATATAGTTTTCTTTTTGCAATTTCACATTCATGAACGGGTATAGTTTTTTTGCTATTTTTATCTGCTAGGCAGATTTTACTGGTATCGAGGTCAAGGAGGATGGTCTCGTGACCTCCTTGTCCTAATGCAGAGCATTCTATCTTAATATGAAATAATGCAGAAGCGTATGGTTATTAATTCCTAAGGTAGATCATCCAAAATTAATTACTAAGTAACATTCACAAAATTAAAATATTAAATGCCTCGTTACAATGAACATAGTTATAATGACACACATAGTTATAATGTTGAATATGTTACTTAGATGTATACTATCGGAATATCAATTATAACTATAACATATTGATTGCATTTTCATAAAAGAAATTTAAAATATTTACATAAAAATTATGGTAGGCTGGTAATTTATATATTTCTAAAAAATAAATATAAGGGTCAAACTCTAATAGAACCAATAAACTTAGATGATACCGATTAAACAATTAAATATCTAGGTGCGGAATAATAAAATTTATTATTTAAAACAAAACAAAATCTTATTAATTTTCAAAATAAATATAAGTCCATACTATTTATAAATATTTTAAAGTCATTTAAGCATCTTTATAAGATTGAAAGGAAACAATATTACATTCACGCACCCATATCTAGAGCCCACGGGGCATACAATCCATTATGCGTTAAATAATGTATTAATGTCGCGCCATACCCTCCACAGTAAATAATATTTTCGGTGTATAGTTATATCCTATTTGTAATTAGTCAAGGTACTGAGGTGTAGTCGGCTATCACGGGATGTTTGAGCGGATAAAAGAGTTGGTCTTTAAAACCGAAGAATTGATTGGAATAACCGGGTACTATTCCCTCTCCATCCCCACTAATAGTAAGCACTAAAGGAGTAGCCCACAAGGCACAAAGACGCATTACGCATCCGGTAAACTACAGATCACATGCAACAATTAACATGTAGTCACTTAAATGGGAGGATGTCGAACTGGAGTGGTTTTTTTTCTTAAGATTGACGGCCAAGTCACCACGGCGATGAGACTGACGGGTCAAACCACCATGGCAATGAGACCGACGGGTCAAACCACCATGGCGATGAGACTGTCAAGTAAGACGCATGACACCCAACGTTCGACCAACCGAGAGGTGGAACCATGCCAACACGCGGGTTTGCGGGTTCAAAAATTGTGGCAGGGATCCCCTCTCCTCCCACTCCAGCTGGAAGCAACTGGTGAAAAGAAACATCACCAGCGGCGATGGAGGGAATGCAAGCTCACACATTCAATTCCGCAAGTTGTAGGAGGTTTTCAGCTGCTTTCTCTCTGCTTAAGGTCTTATATTACAAGCGAAAAATAATGCCTACAAATATTTTATTGGATTATGCAAAGTCAAACAGGGCAGCTTGCAAAGGATGTGGAAATACAATAGCCACAGGTTGCATGAGACTCAAGATTGTAAGCAAAGCAGCCGGGAGAGAGTCACTTATTTGAATTTCAGTTGGGCTTTATGTCGCAACATCTTGTATCTCAGAAATGCACACTTACAAAAGAGAAGTAAGAACCTGTACTGGAAAAGGCCACTTTTGTGGGAGAAAGTGGTAAGCCGTCGAGCTCTAATGAGCAATTTCTTCTGGCAACCTGTGGATGAGGATAAGGTCGCAGACAACAATGAAAAAAATGGAGAACTGGAACCTGAACGACCACCTTTCGACTTAAATATGGTCGTAGTTTTGTTTTTTTTTGCTGGATACTACTTAGGGTTTAGAAGAAAATAACAACCAATGTAATGCCAACCGAAATCCAAAAGTTTCAGCAATTACCTTCAACCTCAGTGAAACTCTTATCTGAGGAAGGACGTTGGACAAGTTTGGCCATTCCACTACAAATATTCAAGATTTTCATTACCAGTCAATTTTAAAAACCAAAAGCTACCAGTTCATAGTGAATTACCCGTTTAAATACAATGAAGTTGCTTCTAACTTAAAGGGTTCTCCAGAAAGAGAAAAAAAATGACTCCTAAATTACTTATTTTATAAGAATTTCACGCAGCAGTTCAACAGAAAATTCAACAAAATGTAAAGACTGATATTAAAATTCAATAGAAAATTACACGATGCGTAGGGCCTGTGAGGCCAAAAGGGTTTTAATCTCCCTCTGATACCAAATGACAGGACCATAAAGCAGATTCATGAGCCTGTAATTAATTTCCTAAAATTTTTGCAAATTAACTAGCAAAATTACTAAAGGTACTTACCTATGCATTTGCGGTTGATGATGCCTCCAGCTATTGTGCACTTGTGGTTGATGATGCCTCCAGCTACTCTGCCTAGGTTACCAAAAGATCGAATCCACCAAGCGAAACTGAGTAGAATCTCGCTACTCAATCCAGTAAGCTTCTTAGTTGAAGCAGACTGTTCCCTCGTGCCCAGAAACCTTAGAACAATCCGCGCTCTTCCTGTGGGTAATTTCAGTTTATGATGTCCTTCCTCCTTCAGTTTCCCTTTCCTCCGTTCTTTTCCTTCCTCCCCCGACTCCCTCTAAAATTTTGCTCAGTGGTTTTTATTTGGTTTCTTGGCGATGGCCGCTCTTCCATCAGCAACCCACCGCTTAGTCTCCTGGTGACACCCTTCCATGTCACGTATCACATCCTCTATTTCTTTTATGGTCACATATATAT
>APFE031069531.1:0-28275 GCA_000404065.3 Pinus taeda
GGGGGGAAGAAACCCTAAGATGACAGCGCAGGGATCCAACTTCTACTGACCTTCCATCCATCATCTCTGTTGAGATTGATGGGTCTACGCTCAATTTCAATAGCTTCTCTTAACTTGCGATGATGAAACCGATCCACCCTGGCAATGACTTTGGCCTCCTCTATGAAGACATGATGCTTAGTCTTGTCCACATGGTTTGCTAAAGCTGAGGACTTTATTCTTCCATGCCTCAGGTCTGCAGCATGCTCACAAATTCTCCGTTGAAAGGAGCGCCCTGTTTCCCCTATATAAGGGGTCCCACATGAGCAAGGAATCAAATAGACACCTTTCATGTCTTTGGGGTTGACCGGATCCTTTACAGACCTCAGGGAGTTACGAATGGTTCTGAGGGGCCTGAAGGTTGAGGGAATATCAAACCTTCTAAGGATCCGAGCAATCCTATCCGTGGTCCCTTGGATATATGGAAGATGGACCCCTGGATGGTGCTCCTTAGGCTCTTTTTTACTAAACACATTTTTGGAAGCTGTAAGGAAAGCCTTCCGACCAAGGTGCCTGCTATATCCATTTTCCACAAAGACATCAAGGAGGTGGTTTCTCTCTCTGTCCAGGCTTTCTTTATCCAAAATCCTGAGGGCACGCGTAGCCAAGGTGTTAAGAACACCCATTTTCTGAGCAGGGAAATGATGGGAATCAGCGTGAAGATACTGCTCTGTGTGCGTCTTCTTACGAAACACTGCGTGGGAGAGAGAGCCATCCTTCCTCCTAGAAATAAGAATATCCAGGAAAGGTAGGCTGCCATTGACCTCCTTTTCCATGGTGAACTTAATAGCTGAGGACTGGCCGTTGAGGTGATCCAGGAAACGATCCAGCTCCTCATGGCCATGGGGCCAGATGACATTAGTGTCATCTACATATCTTTTCCACAACTTAGGAAGGATACGGGCCGAGGCAAGAGCCTTGGCTTCAAAATCTTCCATAAAAAGATTTGCCACGATCGGGGAGAGGGGGGAACCCATGGCAACACCACAGGTCTGTTCATAGAACTCCCCTTCGAAACAGAAGAATGTGGAAGTGAGACATACCTCAACAAGATGCGCGGTGTCCGGATCTGTTAGGCAATATATCACTTCCATGGCTTCTCTAATGGGAATGCACGTGTACAGGGAGACCACATCAAAGCTGACAAGAATGAATTCCTAGCTAAAAGAAAGAGTTCAAGAATGCAATTCTTTGAGAAACAAATATTTCTTTCAACATGTAAATGAAAAGAAAATCTTTTTGTCTTTTTCAATAAGAACTCAAAATGAGACTACTAATTATGGTCATAATAAATCTCTTTCCTTTTTCAAAACTTAGAACTATAAAAAACAATTTCTTTCAAAAGAGATTCTACAATTTCTAGAACACACTCAAAACTACAAAAAACTAATCTTGAGATCTAAAAATTTCTAAAAAGCTAATTGTCAAAAAGCTTCAATTCTTTTTGAGGATGTTTTACTTATTTGTTCAGTAAACTAAGGATTAATTCATTCAGAATAATAATCAATCAAAAAACATCCAAATATGTTTTCTTTTATAAAAATGAAATTCAAAACTTATAACAAGTTCGTTCAAAGATTTTCAAAGAGAAAAGTAAGTCTATTTCTCACAAAGGACAAATTTCACAAACTAGTCAGACTCATGAAGAAGACAAAAAGACACCAGGGTAATCTAAGGTTTCTCAGGCTTCTAATCTTTGATTCACTACAGAGACCAAATGAAAACCACTCCAGGCATGCAAAACTTCTAGAAAATCATCTAAAACAAAAATGCCAATGGAACTCACTCGTAAGAGATTTTTGACAGAACACATGCAGATCTGGGTAGACACTAAAAGCCGTAAATAAAATCTAAACTTAACTGGAAGAAAACATTTTGGGTTTTTCAAAAAATTTCACAGGGCCTGCAGGCTTCCAGAAGAACCAGATGTGGTACCACTCTGTGTACTAAAGGAAAAGTGTGGAGATGCCAACACTGTTTGTAAAGAGAAAGTGCGGTCCCCTGAAAACTTTGAAAAAACAAAAAATAATCTAGATCCTAAAAACTACCCAATCCAACACACATCAAGAAAAAACCAGAAACAAGATCAAGTTTCTCAAGTCAAAGACAAAGGAAAACCAAAAACCAAATTCAATTCCCCAGTGGAGTCGCCAATTTGTTGGCCAGATAAATCGATCTTGCGGACAAGGCCGATCTCCCTAATATCAAAAGATATCTAGCAACAAGCAAACAAGCAAATCTATATTTCTTTAAACATATGCGATTCATTAATAAAAACTATAGAAGTGTTTAGACCCTACCTTAAGTCCAACGCTAGTTTATAGCAGCCATCCTTCAACCGTCTGAAAGAGTTTCCTTTTGAGAACCTGCAAACACAAATAAGCAAACATCATGTAACACCTGCATAGCTAATATCATAAATCATGTTCATTACGGTGATGAAGGAATCCATAAAATAAACCATAAAACATAGCTTATTGAGAAAAACAAACTTATTTGTATTAACTTTGAAGTAGAAGAACTTACAACGTTTTTAGCCTTGATGTTTAACAAGCTCTTCCCAGGGTTTGAAATAGGAACCTCCGTTACTTTGACAAGCCTTACACTCTTTCAAATGAGATCAAAGAGGTATGTAGTCTCTCCTCATAAAAGCTCAATTAGGAAGACTAAGTTCCAGCAGCATTTCACCTCAAAAATATTAAGCTTTCAACCTCCACAGTAACTAGCCCAATTCTTCATTTTATAGTGCAAAAAAAGGAGTTTACAAGTCCACCTATGAAGGGATAGAGTCCTCCTTCAAAGGGATAAGCTCCTCACATCAAAGGGTTAGCTCCTTAAGGTGTGGGATGCATGAACCTTAAGGAAGCGAACTTGCCACCTCAAGATTCCTTCCAGAAGCTTCTAGAAATGTCTCAAAGTGAGTTTTTAATAATATACTTGCGCCTTTTTAACTTTTACAGGGGTCCGCACCCATAACACAGAGACAGAGTGGTCAGGTGTGCAAGGGACATGACCTTTAGGTGTGAGACCACAAGTAATGCTAAGAGAAAGTGCGGAACCAAAGTTTTATAGACTTTTGAGGGCTTTCTTTTATTTTCAAGGCTTGATATGAGGAACTGAGGCTTGAGACTTGCAAAGGAGGAAAGTATGAGTGGTAATGGACTCACATAGATTGCAGAATGTCAAGGTGACAATTTTTTGTGCAACACTTTGATAACTACTTGTTATTATTATTAGTGTTATCTATCATTAAAAAACTACCAAATAATAAAGAACAATGAGACAATAGGACACAAGATATTGGCAATCAACCAGTGCCAAAACCTCTCCAAGTGAGAGGAAAACCCACCATAATCCTTCTCTTCTTATTGATATTCAATTGAGGAATTCCAAGACCTATGATCCTTGACCAAGATCCTCCAAGACCAAGTCATCCTTCATCCTTAATGAGTTTTCCTTACATAACTTTCAACAACAAACTTCACCTTCCAACAACTTCTCTAGCAACTTTGACCCCAACAACAATTTCTGCAACTTCAACCTAGTAGTTTCAACAACTACGACCTAGGAACTTCAACAACTTTGACCTAACATCTTCATAGCTTAGATCTGGAGCCAGCTTCACAACTTTGACCTTGCATCTTCACAACTTCGAACTTGCAGCTTCATAACTCCAACCTTACAGCTTCACAACTTTGACCTTATAGCTTCATAACTTTGATGTAGCTTTAAAATTTCGTCTAGCCCAGAAAATGTAGAAATCCTATTGAAAGAGAGAGAGAGAGAGAGGCCCAAAACTTTGACCTTGATATTCTTCTTTTTCTTCATCCCTTTTTCAACTTTTATCTTGAGGAGATTGAACTTGCTTGAGTGAGTGTGCAAATGAGGTCAAATTCCTTGTTGTTTATAGGCTTGTGAGGGGTACGAATTGCTATCTTGAGGCCAACTTGTCCCTTCATGTAGGCCAAATTGATCTTTCTGCAATGACGAGGTCTTGGAGGGTCTTTTGACTTTATTTTGACTCAATAAATTTTTCTCTACAATATGTAACATGCCCAAATGGGTGTTCAATACATGACAATGACTCAATTCACTTTATGACAAACCTAGAATCACTCAATGGGTGCTTGACCTAAAAATAAATTTCTCTTGAGCATGAAACCCGTGCCTCAAGAATACAAATAATAAATTTATTTTTATCTTTTCATTAAATACATAAAATCACGATTACATATTCCATTATGAAGACCGAACCTAGTTACATATTTCAACACTTTCTCTTAAGTAGGTAGGTATTCCTAATCCATACAAGGTACTTGGACATTCTCAATCTAAATAATTCTCATAAGAAGAGTCGTATTGGTAACCCATTTGTATAACATCATATCATCCAACATTGTCACATAGCACAAACTTAACTAACAACTCTATCTCTCCACAAAATCAGAGCATGATGTTTGCGAGACCAATGATATATAAACACCTTCATCATTGTCTCTCTTAGAAAATACCCCCCCTAGCTTCTCTCAGAGTATGTTCCACTAGGACTATTCTTATCTTGGATTCCCAATCTTCAAATAATATTGGTCCTCTACAACTACTCTTATATTGGATTCCCAACCACATCCTCAAAGAATGTCAGATGTTAGATGCTTACCCAATCCTCCATTTTGTCTTCCCAGGTGAAGAAAATAATGATGTGTCTACCTCTCCCTCTCAAACTATGGAGGATATGCCCATTCTAGTGAAGGAATGTACCCATTCATATAAAGTGAATGTTCCCAAGCCCCCTTTTAATCATGAATTTGACCAGGCTCCCTCTTGACCAGGGACTTGCTTTTAGAATCTCTTTAGGTGGATATCATGGGACAATCGATTGCTTGAAGAGACCCTCCTTTCAATGTCATGAACTTCTTCTTTATTCAAAGTCTTCATATTTTTTTGGGACTTCTTTGTAGGGCATCAACTATCCATCACTTTCATGAATCATGTTATTCATGTCATCCTTTCTTTCATTGGAAAGTGATCCGTTAGTCTATATCTGGCCTTTCCTTGCTACCTTCTTTGCATCATGTTTTCTTCAATCTTTTTCATCCTACCACATGAGTGTCAGTTGTAGATGACATCTACAACTCTTCCTTTGGTAGCCCTACATTATCCCATCTAGATATTGCTCAAAAATAAAAAAATGAACATTAAATCAAAAATACATTTGTGACGGTGTTTCATCATGACATCTCCTTGTTTTCAGCAACATCTTGTATATATATTGACACATATCCAGAAATGTAAACAATGTCAAGGGTCTCTTTCTTTTTCAAACTTTATTAGGATCTTCATATCTTTCCCATGGAGATCACAATCAAATCTTCTAGTCCTTGGATGTTGATTTCCTTCTCCATAGTTTCATTTTTCATGATCTCTTCCTTTCTTTATTCACACATTTATTCCCAAGAACTTCCAATCATAGTTCCTTCAACTTTGTCAACCATCTCATATTTCTTATGAGGACATATTATGTTGGTTTCATCTATTCGATGTGTGAAACATGCCTTAATGCATCCTTTCATAGGAGGAGATCCTTTCTTTTGATCATGATCTTGAGGTAGATAACTCATTCATGATATCTGCAACCATATGCCATGACTCTATTTTATAAGTATAAGCATACATACCTCATCTCTTTCTTTTGGTCATCTAGACTTCCTTCAATAACTTCATTGATTGAAAGAACTTCAATCTGTTAATTTTCTTCACTTCTTTTGACATCATACCATCATTCCATGAATCCCATACAAGTTAAAATTCTCGACGAGACACTTTATTCTTCTAGAAGGTGAAACTTCCAATGAAGATTCCAACGGAGGATCTTGATCATCCTCACACTGCAAATGCTCAAGTTTTGAATGATGTATAATGAGCTTTATACTAGATGAATTTATTTTTTCTCGTAAGTACTACTTATGCTTCTAATCAGGTTACTAAGAGTTAATTCCTTCTATATGTGACAACCACAGACTTCTATTTCAGTTATGTTTCATGCTTCTTTATGATGATGTCACAAGCTCTTGCTTTCAATCGTATGCTTCTATGATGCCATCTCCTAACATGATGCATCCTATCATGCTTATAATGATTCCTACCATGATAGTTATACCTAAAAAAAAAAAAAAACATGAAACAAAAACTTGAAAATAACTAGGTGAGGAAGACTATCTCAATAATAATAGATATCTTTTACTTCCTCCTTGAATTTCTTCTTTTCATCTTCTTCCACTTCTTCGGTGATATGAGATTCTTCCCTTCCTCTTTTGTTGTTGTCCTTCTTGAACTTTTGACAATCTCTCTCATAGTGCCCATATTCAAGACAACCATAACATTGAACCTTCAACATGTTCTTATTTTTTCTGAGGACCAAGCTTCCCAAACTTCCCTTTTCTTCTAGCCATGGCAGCAAACACTTGATCTTGCTCACTTGCTCCTACATCAATTTTTTCCTTCAGCCTTGTTTCTTTGATTTTGCACAATGTTTCTTTAATTTTGCACAATGACCATAGTTCATTGAGTGGAGTAGATTCCTTCTTCCTATAGATGCTTAATGTGAAGTTTCCCCATTCCTCTGGTAGTGCATTGAGCACTATGGCAGTCATTTCCTTTTTAGACATTATTTCTCCCAAATATTGAAGTTGGTCTCTTATTTATGACACCCTCATAAAGTATGAGGCTATTCCTTCTTTTGATATCTTCATATTGTAGAGCTTGAGCTTCTTCTTTCGGCGGTTTGACATTTAAACCCTTAACATGACCAAAAAATTCATTTTCTATGAGGATCAAATATATCCTTTTCTTCTATGCAAGAAAGTTTGACGACCCAACTAATTTGTTGCTCTCCTTGCAACATGAATTAATTTTGACATATTCAAATATAAATATAAAAATACATACTTGTCAAGTGAAGATACTCCTAGATGATGAAATCTTCAACTTGATGCCTTCTTTATTTTGATGATGATGTAGATAATAAAATATGTCTTCTTGGTGAAGATGAATTTCTTCAAAAGTGATCCTTGGCTCAAAGGGAGATCACATTGATTCCTTGATGATGAGCACAACTCTAGTTAAAATTTTTTCACAACCTCAAATTTCGGCCTTTCTTCAAAATTTTGGCTTGATGTAGCAGTTCTACAATAAACCTAGTTCACATGTGTGGCTATAATATGGAAAATTTTTCCTCCTTTCTACTTTTCTTGACTTGAATTCTTTTTCTTGTTATTTCGGCTTGCAAAGGAGACCTGTCTTGGTACAAAACTTGATCATTGATGGTGGTTGCAATTTGATACTTGTTGCTGCAGAAGCATGCCTTAACACTTCACATGTGATGTATATTCAACGATATTATTTGTAGAGTGACCAATACAAATCCCTTTTAAACTCACTAACACACCATTTGGGGCATATATAGTCCATCCTGCGGAAGAAAGATTCTGAGTACTATGACTAATGCCATCAACATAACCAACATATGGTTGAAAGGATGTCGACATCTGCAAACCAAATGTGAACAAGATTAATAGAAAACGTAAGAAATTTTGAAGGGAACACACTCAACACATTTATATACATCATGTATAAATTGAACTACATCAAAATAACTGAAGAATAGTATTTTTTAAGGTACAACCCATTTCTAGGCTGCCCCAATGGAACTCCATCGAAATCAACAAGATAATAGGCCCCTTTAGGAAGAACATGTTTAATGATGTATGGGCCTAACCACATTGGCTCGAACTTCCCCCATCCTAACTTTTCAGACTTTTTATCATACAACAAGACAAGGTCACCTTTTGAGAAGACACGAGGCTTGAAATTCTTATCGTATTGTGCCTTAATGTGTTTCTTATGCACTTAATTAGCCATTATGGCATCATTCCGGGTTTCATCTAAGCATGTCATATGTAAGAGACACTCTTCTTTTGTAGAAGTGGCAGGGAGGAACTCGACAACAAGTTTCATAGATGGAATCTCACACTCAATAGGAAGGATTGCTTCCAGAGCATATACCAATTGGAATGGTGTGAACCCAGTAAAAATTTGCATAGAGGTTCGATATGCCCACAAGGCTACATAAAAGATCAGATGCCAGTCCAATTTGTGGACCCCTATCATTCGTCGAAACATTGTTTTAAAAAATTTGTTGATGGCCTCAACTTGCCCATTCGCTTGAGGGTAGTAGGGAGTTAAAATCTCATGGGAGAGACCCAACTTGAAAGTCATTTCGGACATCATGTGGTTATAGAAACATTTCCCATGGTTTGTAACTATAGCCTAGGTACACCAAACCTTGCAATAACATGATTGACAAATAAGAGAGAATTTGTTTTGTCGGTGTTATTGTATGTAGGCATCGCCTCGACCCATTTGGTAAAATAGTCTACTACCACAATGATGTAGCCATGCCCCCCGACCGAGTGAGGGTTACATTTTATGACGTCAATTCCCCATTTAGTGAAAGGACCAACAACAATAACAACATGCAAAGGAGAAGGTGGAGAATGGGTTTTATGATCGTATATCTAGTAGGCATGACACTTTTTGACCGCAAGGATGCAAACGTGAAAAATAGTAGGCCAAAAGTAGCCAACATGAAAAATATTTTGTGCGGTGGCATAACAAGACATATGACTACCACATGCCCCAACATGGAATTCATTCAAGACTTTCGCGGCCTCCTCATGTGTGAGGCACCTTTCGCGACCTCCTCATGGGTGAGGCACCTTCAAAAAATCGTATCGATACCAAGATGATAAAGGGTGTCGCCAATTATAATATAATGTTTATATTGATATGAGATATGTTAGAGCTACAAGTATCGGGCAAGAATGTATGGGTTTGGAGATATATGATAATGTCTCCATACCACAGGTTAGATGACATGATCAGGAACAACGAATTGTCTGGAATAGAATTATCAGACGTTGTTTCAGTTTCACCAGTGGGAAGTTCGCAAATCAACTTAGAAAAAACTAAGGATTTCTTCGACTTGGATTTGATGAACTCCAAATTGAACTCTTGGAGGATGACAATCCATTTAGATTACTTTCCCCCCAAAAATTATCGTGACAATATGTATGTCGTGGGGTTGAAGTCGGAAATGACCATAGTCTTGCGGAGTAGGATATAGTGGTGAAACCTTTGGACAACCCAGATAACTGCCAAAGATAACTTTTAGTATATTTGATCTTAGTATCATTCAAGTTCTAACTCAAATAATTAATAGGGTGTTCGGTCCCTACATCATCATCTTGGACTTATACAATAACAATGGTAGTAATTGCAATGATGAGATATAGGAGATATCCGTGCTGGTAATTTGAGGGATACAACAAGGATGCCTGAATCAAAACATCTTTCAAGGCATCAAACACCCTTTGAGCAGTTCCATCCTAATGGAAGGGTGATCCAGGTGGCTCCAGAAAGACACACAAGATAAACATGGCTCAAAAAGTGTTTGGATTATGCTCAAAACAAGTTCATGTTAAGTATCTCGTCATGATTACGGAGGTGCGAACGACTCGTCAAACTGAGCTTGTATGCGAAAGATAGAGCTCTTCAAAGTTTGATATGACAGGGGAAAAGAGGGGCCCACAATGTGCCACATGGCATCCCAGTGAGCAGGTGGGACCCACATGGCAGCCCATCAGCCATGGACACTTGGCATTCTCTCATTTGTCTCCTAAACCTGCATAAGAGACAAAATCATTTTTATATGGTTATAACCATATAATGAAATTTGTTAATATATATGGTTATTAAAATAACTATATAACACAACAAAACCATCAAACACATGGTTTTGGGATCGGCGGCAACAAACCCCACCGAACCCTTTAAAACAACCTCATCACAATAATTGCAACCATAAACATTATATATATGTATATTGGGGTTGGCGGCCATAACCTCCACTGAACCCTCCACAACTGTCGCACCCATTATATACATATATAACATATGTATCGGCCAATCTTTGCGCTGATCGCCAATATACATATCGCCCCGACACCTATTATTATGCTGATATTATGGGCGCTGATTGCTGATATATAGATCGGCGATACTCCATGGATCACACCAATATATATGCTAATGACTGTGCCAATTGCCAATTGCAAAGGCCGATCGCCGATTGCAACTATTCTGCCGATATTTTGGGAAATGCGCCGATTCTAATATGCTAATAAGGTAATAATGCAGGGTTTAAGGGGTAGGCCACCCTATTTCAAACTCATTTATGGTTATAAAATTTATATATGGAAGAGGCAGGATTTGATCCCCTAACCTCTCCTTAACCATATGCCTCCTTTACCAATGCGCCAACCACTTTACCTTGGTGAATCTGCCCAAGGTTTTCCTATTTCAACAATGATTTTTACCTCTGCACATAGTTTGAGACAGAAAGAGACTGCATGCATGGATTTTGAGGCAGAATACAGACAAATTTTGAGGCAATGAATTAATTAATATTTTAATGCAGGAACCATGAATTTTGCAGGAGGGCAGAATTTTCACCTTGTCAGAAATTGACAAGTTTTATATGGTTTTTATACCTCTCATTGCCACGAACACAATGGTGTTGTTCGTTTCTTCATCAGATGTCTGCATTTTCTAGTCATTTCCAAAATGAACGTGGAACCATGATTTCAGCAAAAACAGGGAGCGGAACCATGAGCCATGAAATTTTCCTAAGGAGGTAAAATTTTGGCATTTCAGAATATAGTCAAGTTTATACTTGTTTTTCATGGTTTCCTGTAGGGATCACAATGGAGAGATCAGATTTTCCATCTGAGTTGCAGATTTGCAGTCCATCCATGGAGCAGAATCTTTGAGGAACCTCGGGGGAATCTAAAAGATTCCTTGACCATAGAGTTCTCAACTTCTCAGAATTCGGATTTTGGATAGTCGATTCAGCACTACTCGATGCCAAAAATCTAATGGTGTCTTCAGATTTATTATTCTCTCATTTCTTCTTCTAGTCACTTTTCTAAGTGCTAGTGCAGATGTCCACATTCATGTGCGAGCAGCTGTCTTCATACGATCGATGCCTTGAGAGCAATGGTCCAAGCAGCTTCAGCAGTGTTACATACACTTCTTCAGATGGCCCTTGGTTGTGAGGTATATGATGTGTTCATGCACTTCTTCTTTCTGCATTATGTTGCACAGATCCTTGATTGATGTTGATGCAGGATCTTGTTTATTACACGTTGTCATGATTCCTTGCTTGATTTGATGTGGAATCTTCTATGTGATGTACTTGCTGCCATAACTCTTCATGTTATGTTTTGATATCCCTTGTTGTATGTTTTTGGGATACTCTTGTTGTCGTCATGCATGTTTTGTTTTGACATCCCTTTTGTGCCATGTCGGTGGGATGTTCATCATGCATGTTTTTGTATCACACTAATAGGAGTCTTTTGATTGAGAGTTATAGTTGTGGAACATCTCTTAGAGCCACTCCTGTGTGAGGGCATTATTCCTTGTATGATCGCGACATCATCTCTTGTGTACATCACCATTATTGATAGCACTTAATGTAGCGGCCTACACCATCTTGACACCAGGGCCTAGAGACGTAGTCCCTCTTGGACAAACTCCGTTATCAACGCTTATTTTTTCATGTGTTGATGATTGTTATGTTCCTCTTCTTTTCCGCATGCAGATGTATTCGTTAATGTTATTTTTAAAAGCAATTTTAACACATCATGAAAGTAAAAGGTCTTGGAAGGGTCCTTCTTCACACCTGGACCTGGATCAAAGGGAGCCCCTTTCTTTGAGAAGTGAGTAAATCATTTGGTCAATTTAGCGTAGTTGGGAAGGAATCTCCATAGAAAGTTAGCCTTCCCTTGGATTCATTGAGGTTGAAGATGGGAGGAAGGAGCAGGAAGATTTAGGATCACCTAGACTTTCAATGGGTCAATACGAATTCCATGTTTCATTACAACGAAACCAAGAATTCGACTGGAGCTTACTAAAAACACACACTTGTGCGGATTGAGCTTAATTTTATAGTGCCGACAATGTAAAAATATAGCCCTAATATGCATTGGATGATGAACACAATGTTTCAACTGCGTAGGTAGGTCATCTCAGTATGTTGTACGATGTGTTTGATGTCATGGAAGGCATAATTCATTTCCCTCTCAAATATAGCCCCAATGTTTTTTGATCCGAAAGGGAGCTTTTGATATGCAAATGTGTCCCATGGAAAAAAAAGGCAGTTTTATGTTGGTCTGCTAAGAGAATGTTGATTTGATTATAGCAGTAAAAACCATCCATAAACAAAAATATTTCACAGCCAACACAATCGTCAGCAATCTGGTCAATGAATGGGGTAGGATAATTGTCCTTAGGACAAGCACAATTAATGTCTTGGTAATTGACACACACATGAATTGTTCCTTGTTTCTTTAAGAAAAAAATAATGTTTTAAACTCAATTAGTTAAAGGTACTGCTTAGATGAAACCAACACGTAGAAGTTTTTCAACTTCAGATTTAATAGCGAAAACCTTCTTGGGATGGACCAGACAGAGGAATTGCCAAATTGGCTTAGCATCGGGATATGTCTTGATTTCATGTACAACGATGTTTGGATCGATACTTGGCATCTCTTCATAAGGCCATGTGAAAATGTCTCGAAACTCTTGGAAAAGGGCTTTATAAGTCTTGATCTCATTGGGAGATTAATATGCACTGATATCTATGTTCTCGACAATGTCGGGTTTAATCGAAATATTGAGAGGAATGGTCTCTTCAATATTCAACAAATTCTTCTCACAATCAATACCATGGATGGATATAGAATTCACAAACATCTCAATGGAATTGGGTTGATATAGTTCACTAAGATTATCTTCGAAGGAATCTGGCAAGGAGGGACAATGATGATCATCGTCCCATGGTGCATTATCTGGAATCATGATCTCCATGATGCTCTCATCAATAGAAAATGTACGAGAGAAGGGATCATAGGACATGTTGTAATATAAGGAATGATCAACCCAATTGATCGAAGAGGAGAGAGTAAAATACACCGCACATGCTGAATAAATGGCTTCATAGTCGAGCTCAATGAGACTAAGCAACATGTAGTCACAAAAAGTGTCAATATTATATTGATTTGGCACTATCCAAGGATCAGATGGAGTAGTACAAGAATATATTATGTTGACATGGGAAACCAGATTAGAGTCATTGGGAGAAGAAGGAGGAAGAGAAAAGGTTCCCATGAAGGAAGAATCCTTGAGCAACCTGTTGGACCTCAGAATTACTTTCTCTTTGACTACTTTTCTCACTTCTTTCTCTTGTTTTCCATAAAAGACAGATCCCCATCACTAATAAATGATAGATTTTGTCTCAAGGAAGACATTAAATGATTGACATGTTATACTTTTATTTTTTTTTTCTATTTGAAATAAGTTTTTACAAATTAGCTACGAAACACAACCTATTCTACAACTAACTGTGTGTTCCATAGCTACTTCCATGGTTGAACAGGTTACATGTGTCAAACGAAGAAACCAACCACATGGGCATCTCTAGAATCGTCTCGACATGGATCCCATCCTAGTCACCCAGCCTAGATCGACAAAAAAACCAGCTCAAGACCATAGTCAAAGGAGGATTTAAACGAAGAAACCTGGGAGCAATAGGACTCTTTGTCCACTCTTCGTGGTTAATTAGTAAAACCTGATAGTTTTGTTGCAGCATTAACTCGGATCAACCATCGGTGTTAACGGTTTTATGCAACCATCTTGCTTGAATTAAAGTCACCTGTAGCTGATCAACCATTTATGCAAATTTGTTGTAAAATGTGTAGACCATCTATAGCTAATTTTCCTCAAAATACAGTTATGAATGTTTTCTTTAAATACCAGTTGTACAGAACTGAGAGCAGTTCGAATTTTTGGATGTATTAAGCTCAGACTTACAGCTTTGTAATTTTGGAACTTGTTTTCTTGTTAATAATATGAATTCGTGTTTGACCAAGTGATCATTTGAAAGAATATCTTCAACTAATTAGAAACTCAACTCAGTTAGTTGCAGAGGGCCCCTGCACTGAAGGAGGTTTTTCTTTTTATTTTGTTTACTGTTCAGTTTAGTTTCATTATTTACTTTTAGCAGTATTTGTAGTTTAGGTTGATTCCCTGTAGTTTGTTTTCTTTTAGTTCTGATCAACATCATAATGTTAGAATTTGATGGTGCAGTCTTTTTTCTTCAATCTATTTCATAAAGGAAACAACTTTGTTTTTAAACAGGGTAAGGTTGAAAAGTAATAAGGATGCATTGTTGATTAGTTTACTTACTGTTTGTTTCCTCTGTTATTTATTTCCTAGTTCAGATTTCCAATGCACTGTGTGAATAAATGTTTTTGGTCACCATTTCAAGCTGATATCCATCCTAAACTAAATGGCTAAACATTCACTTCACACGAGGATTGAAATCAATTAGTTATTCTCTGCATATTTGATTTAGTTCTTTGGACTATAAAGTACAGTAAGTTGCTTGTATGCCATCTCAAGAAAGTTATCTTTCAAAATTGAAGGCTTGGACAACTAAAAGTGCTTTAGTCAGTTTCATTCTCTGTAATTATTTCAATTGGACTTACAAATTTCACCTTTTAATTCTTGACTTAGGATCAATGACAAAATCAAATAGACGCTCTATTTTTTTCCTTCTTTTAACTTAGATTTTGACTAGTTTTTGAGCTCTTGGTTCACCTTTAGGAAATTTAGATTTGGTTTCTCATAGTTCAAATTGTACATCATTAGGGATCAAAGAACAGAAACCCGCCAAAACAATATAAAATACAAAACAACGAAGTAAGAAGGGTTAACTAGCACATACATTGCACTACACTTCATTAGCGTACGAGCCTCGGTTGATAATTTATGCAAAGCAATTTAGGATACTAAATTGACTAAACATTTTGGCGCCATTTCCAGGGAAGTGTAACTAGGTAACTTTATCTCTTACATTAAAAAAAAAATGATATGCATAGAGAAAGAGACTCTAGGGGTAGATTTATAGCTAGAGGCAGGAGTTCAATTTCTACAACACCACCTACTCCACCAAGAACAAGAAGAGATACACCTCCATCCCAAACTCATACTCCTAGCCATAGAACTCCTAAAATTCTAGGGGCATAAATCTAATCAAAATAATCTCCTACTTCATCTACCAAGTCAATCTTAGAGGAGAAAAATCTTGGGTCTCCAACAACATGAGTATTCTTTTTCACCTCTACAAGGGAGCACATTTTAGTTTAAGAATTAGGAATACCTGGTGAGGAAGAAGTAGAACCTCTCTCCCATCTCCCATTAATAGAAGAACTAGAGGAGGAGAAAGTAACCTTGCAGGTTGAACCCTATACTGACCTTGAAGAAACTATAATGGCAGAAGAAGGAGAGGATGGAGAATTCACACTATTTGGAGGGGGTAGAGGAAGAGGCAGAGGAAATAAGGGAGGAGGTAGAGGAAATAGGGAAATAGATAATTCTTTTGGATTCCCCATAGTGGATGAAGCAACAAATGCCACAATGAAAAATATCTCACCTTTTGTCCTCCCAAACTTCCATGGGTTAAAAAGTGAGGATCTTGAAACATTTTTATTTGAGTTTGAAGTCTTGTGCAGAACCTATGATTATCTAGAAGACTCTCAAAAACTTAAGTGGTTCCCTTCAACACTGAAAGGAGCTACTTTGAAGTGGTTCATGGGGTTAGTCACTCAGTCCATTAGAACATGGAATGGCATGAAAAAAGTGTTTTTCAATAGGTATTTGGATTATTGCATGCCTATCAATCACAAAGATTAAGTGTTCAAAACGATGCAAAGAGAGGATGAAAATTTAGAGGATTTGATTGAGAGATTCAACTATAATTTGAAAAGAGCAAAGATGGACAATTTAGATGAAGATACCTTAAAAGCTCTTTTATTAAAAGACATTAGAGATGAGTGGACAGATATCCTTAACATGATGGGGAAGGGAGATATCTCTTAACTCCCATTAAATAATATAGGAGAATTATGTGTTCATCTCTCAAGAGGGAAATCCAAAACTAGGAAAGGACCAAGAGATCCTCCTCTTGTTAGAGTAAATAAGTCTGCAACTGGATCAGTGAGTAGGGAAAAAATTGGTAATATGCTTGATGAATTCAAAAAAGATATTCTAGGGAGTCTTAGTGAGCAAATAGGCACCCTTAAGTTGCAAAACAAGCAGAAAACTGAGGCTGATGCTTTAGCTATTTTCTATCCAAAATGTAGAAAAAAAAACATGCTCTAAGAGAATTCCCTTTAGATGCAAAAATTATAGAGACTTGTATGATTTGCTTAGAGAATCATGAAACCAAGGGTTGTCCTTCAATTCCAGGTCTCAAGGCTGTTTTTCAAGAAGAAACAATTCGAAAATTAGGGGAACCTCTTTGCTTTGTCTCTAGAAAACCTTGGCAGGGGCCACAAAATCAGGGATTTAACAATCAAATGTACCTTCAGCCCCCACCAAATTGGAATTCTTGGCAGCAACCTTGGCCTCAACCCCAATCTCAATCTCAACCTTGGGCACAAGGAGTACAAAATCCTTATGGGAGATTTTCTCAATATTATCAATATCCTCCATCATATCAGAATTATCCTCCCCCACACATTCCACAACAAAATCAACAACCACAACTTCAAAATCAAAACTCTCAACTTTCATTACCATTTCCACAACAAATTCCACAACAAAAACAAAGTCCTCAACTCTTACTGCCATTTCAGCAGAGACCAAATCAACTACCTGCCCAACCATTACCCAACCCCAACAATAAAAATCCTCAGAATACTTACATGGTGGAAGGACAACAATTTCCAACTTATATGATCACTCCTCTAGATCTCAATGATGTTCAACTAAGATCTGGCAGGATATTAGAAAAGGAAAGACCTTCTGCAATTATTCAAGAACAAGACAATTATGAGGAAGATTCTCTACAGCCAGATAAAATTTTTGAGGGAACATCTTCCGAAACCAAAACACTGAAAAATGAAAAACAGAAAGAACCAGTGAACTCAACTCCTATCATTGAGCAGTGAGTATCTACTTCTGCACCTCCTTTTCTTGAAAGATTACAAGTTGATAGAGGAGTAGAAAAGCAAATCATGTTGCCTAATTATGATTTTCTAGATGAATTTAAATTTTTTTATATCAAAATTCCTTTGTTACAAGCCATTAAGGAGATTCCAATCCTAGCTAAAGCAATAAAGGAGTTGAGCACAAAGAAACTAGGAAGAAAAGCAAAAGAAACAAAAAGAATTCACTTGGTAGGAAAAATAGCAGATATAATGATGGGAAAAATGGCCATACAAAAATATGTAGATCCAGGAAGTCCAATTGTGAAAACACATATCAATGGAGTTGAAATTCCAAATACATTGATTGATTTAGGGGCAACAATAAACAACATGAGCAAACAAACCATGGAAAATCTCAAACTTCCTAATCTTCTCTACACCCTTATATTATTGCAATTAGTAGACAAATCTGTAATCAAACTAGATGGAGTGTTAGAAGATATTTCTGTATCCTTAGATTCTTGGGAATATATTATTGATTTTATGATCTTAGACCCCAAGAACAATCTAGGAGGACATCCACTCATATTTGGAAGACCTTGGCTAGCCACAGCTGATGCTTTCATTAGCTGTAGATATGGTGATATGTATATTTCTAACAGAAATTCAACAAAGAAATTCACGCTATATCCTCCAGCAAGAACAATCACAGAAATAGATGACGAAGAATGGATTGATGATGAAAATGACATTCAACCGCTCTTTACTATTTCAAATATTAGTGAAGATAGTCAAATCTTAAATACATTGGAAAATTTTGAATCATCTCCAGAATATGAACATGATCAATTTCAAGAAAAATCCAATATTGAATATTTTTTATCTAGGCAGATGTCTCTTTATTCTATGGAAGAATTTGGTAGCTCTACAATTGAAATATTTCCAGGGAGAACATTGAACATAAACAATAACTTGGAGAAATTACAACAGGAAAAGCTAATCAAGACATTACAACAACATTCTACTGCATATGCATGGGAATACACTAACATGAAAGGAATTAGTCCTAAGATTTGTATACATCACATCTACATTGAGGAAAATTGTAGACCTATCAAACAACCTCAGAGAAGAATGAATCCAAATCTTAGGGAAATTGTGAAAGAAGAGCTGCAAAAACTACTGAATGTAAACTTCATTTACCCAATTTCAGATAACCAATGGGTTTCCCCTTTAGTAATTGTGCCTAAAAAGAATGGTAAATGGAGGGTGTGCATCGATTACTGAGAATTGAATAAAGCTACCCTTAAAGATCATTTTCCTTTTCCCTTTATAGATCAAGTGTTAGATACATTAGTAAGTAAGAAGTATTTCTCATTCTTGGATGGTTTTATTAGTTATAATCAATTTAGGTGGTACATGAAGATCAAGATAAAACCACATTTACTTGTCCATGGGGACTTATGCCTACCGAGTACTTCCTTTTGGGTTATGTAATGCACTTACAACATTCCAAAGAGCATTACTAGGAATTTTTCCTGATCTAATACATGATTGTGTAGAGGTATATATGGATGATTTTACAGTCTATGGGAATGCGTTTGAAGAATATTTGGAAAATTTGGAACGAGTTCTTAAAACATGTAAGGAAGAAAAACTTTCACTAAGCCATGAAAAATGTTTTATGATGTTTATATAAGGTATTGTTTTAGGGCATCACATTTCAGGAGATGGGATTAAAGTTGATACATCTAAAGTTGAAGTCATCTCTAAATTATCAATTCCAAATTTCCAAAAGGATGTTCGAAGTTTTCTAGGATTCATAGGATACTATAGATGATTTATAGAAAATTTCACTAAAATAACATCCCCACTCTTCAAATTACTCACCAAGGATTGTGAATTCAATTTGAATCCTGATTGCCAGTTAGCATTTAAGACTTTAAGAACAAAAATTAATGAAGCACCCATCTTGAGAGGTCCAAATTGCAAACTACCTTTTCACATTTCAACAAATGCTTCAAATACAAATCTCAGAGTTGTATTAGGACAAAAAGACTTGATTCCCTATGCCATATATTATACAAGTAAGAATTTGACTCCCACTGAGTTGAACTATACTGTAACTAAAAAGGAATTTTTAGCTGTTGTTCATGCAATCAACAAGTTCAGACATTATATAAAAGGCTATGAAACCTTTGTTCATACAGATCACTCTGCAATTAGATATTTAATGAATAAACCTATTACTGATGGCAGAGTTACAAGATAGCTTTTACTCTTGCAAGAATTCAATATTACTGTGCTAGATAGACCTAGAAAACAAAACATGGTTGCTGATTTCTTGTCCAGAATTCAAAATATCAAAGATGACACTCTAGTTGAAGATAAGTTTCCTGATGGATATCTTTTTGCAGTGACTACTCAAACTCCTTGGTTTGTAGATATTGCTAATTACTTAGTCACAGGGAAATTACCTTCACATTTGTTTCCTAGAGAAAAAAGAAAAATCATCCAGATGAGTTCAAGATACTTATGGATCACTAATGAATTGTATAAAACAGGCCCAGGTCTTATGATTAGAAGATGTGTTAGGGAAGATGAAATACCTGAGATTCTTAAGGCATGTCATGATGAGCCATGTGGTGGACACTTTGCTGACAAGAGAACAACCTATCAAATCCTTTCTTTAGGATATTATTGGCCATCCATCTTCAAAGATGCCAAAGAATATGTCAGGATGTGTACAGCTGCCAAAGGGTAGGGAAACCTGCTCCTTCAAATGAAATGCCACTACAAATTCAGGTACTCATTGAACCTTTTGAAAAATGGGTCTTAGATTTTGTTGGGCCAATTAATCCTTCATCTAAGCAAAATAAGTATATATTGGTATGCACTGATTATGTCACTAAATGGGTAGAGGCAAAAGCATTACCTTTTGCTAATGAAAAATCTGAGTTAAATTTCTTTTTGAGGACATCTTCACTCGTTTTGGTGTTCCAAGAGAAATTGTGATAGATCAGGGATCTCAATTTACATCTAAAATGGTGAAGGGTCTTGTGTAAGATTACAAGATTAAACATAGGAAATCTACTCCCTATCATCCACAAGCAAATGGTCAAGTTGAATCTACAAATAAGGTGATTGAAGGAATTCTCACTAAGACTATGCATCTTCATAGAAGAGATTGGGCAGAAAGGCTTCCCAAGGCCTTATGGGCCTATAAAACTACATGGAGGAACACAACGGGACATACACCCTATGAACTTGTTTATGGGAAACAAGCCCTGTTCCCTATAGAGTTTCAAATCAAAACCTTCAAGATGGTAGTCCAGTTGGATTGGATTTATTAGAGGCACAAAAACATAGATTGGAGCAACTTAATGAACTTGATGAAATCAGGCAAGATGCAGTCCAAAGAACTAGTATAGTCCAACAACAGAGGGCTAAATGGAATGATAAATATATTAAGGAGAAGAAGTTTTAAGTAGGAGTTTGGGCACAGTTGTTCTATTCAAAGTTTACAGATTTTCAAGGGAAGTTTCAAACTCATTGGCTTGGGCCATATGAGATTGAAGAAGTCTTTAATAACAGAGCAATAAAGATAAGGACAATAGATGGAAGCAAAATACCTCTTTTGGTGATTGGTTGAAGATATATCAAAAACCAGTTTCAAGAGAGGAGTTCATTAAGATTTTCCAGGATAACTCTGAAATGAAGCTAGTGAAGAAGAATTCTTCTTCTCCACTAACTTAGTCTTTATTTTTCCTAAATAATAATAATAATAATAAAATAATAATAATAAAAATTGTATGAGGTTGAAAACCAATCATTGATTGGCATCCTTATATATAAAATATAGGGTGAAAATCAAATATTTCTGACATCCTATATTTCCATTTCCTTTCTGTAATAAGTAGTGACAAAAAGCTACATTCATTTAGAGTTTAGAGTCTGCAAATTCATCATCTCATTCCATCTTATTCTGTCTTCATTTTTTTCTACAGTTTCACTTCATCTCACTGTCATACTTCATTTGCATTTTATCTTCTTATAGTTTTACCCCATTTCACCCTATTTTTCATTATATCTTACATCTCATTCCATCTCACTGTCATAACTCATTTCCATTTTATTTTTACATTCATATTTCATTTTTCCTTCTTTTCACATTCTGTAGCTGATTCCACTCCACAACTAATTTGATTATGCAGCTACAACTTACTTATCAACTTTGGCACAATTGTACAACTTACAAATAAATCATGAATGCAGGGAAATTGAAGAATCAAGTTTTGGAGATCAACCATGCTCAAAGTACCTACGGATCAACACAAAAAGAATTATCAAGCAAAAGGTTAAGTTCTAAAGGTAAAATGCAAATTTATTTCAAACAACAAGTCATAAATATAACTCATATATAATATGAATGATCATATGTCTCCTTAACAAGTCATCATTTGATTTGACTACCAATTTATGATACCACATCTCCACCACATCTTCCATATTCGATATCAAACGGTCTATAATGATTTCATCATACCACGCCTCCACTACTTTGTACTTAAATGGTATCTAATAACTCCATCTGTTAATGGTCAAAACTACGGTGTGACCAATGTATTCACGTCTCTCCAAACCCTCACCATCTACTTATTCCATGCAAACCCATAGTTATTTTTCACCATACCCGCAGTCAGTCCATTTCATAGACCAGGAGAGTAATTTTGAAGGTTAGAAAATTATACGAAATAGAGACCATGGGACTCATTCTCAGGGCAGAGCCCGTAGGGGCAAAGTTTATGGAAGGGTACCCACAACTCAAGGAGATGCTGCAGAAGACTGGATGGCTCAATTTCATTGAAAAAATTGATGGATATCACAAGGAGATCACAAAATCTTTTGCTAGATCATTCGATGGTACAAAAGTAGAGATTGGAGACATTAAGTTTGCAGTAACAGAATCTTACATAGCAGAGGCTATAGAACTGCCAAGACCTGGTGAGAGATGGTTCAAAAACAAAGAATTTCACAGTGAATCATGGAAGGTAATCCTCAGGAACCTAGGTATGGATGTCACTGTGTTTAGAAAGGAATTCCTATTTCAGCACTTAAAAATAAATGGAGAAGCATGATTTTGATATTACAAAAATTTATTACCTATGAGGGAAGATTCAGATGCATATATGTTTATCATATACGTTTAATGATGAACTTTCTAGAAAATGGAAACGTCAACCTCCCTTTCTTCCTTCTAAACAATCTAAGGAGGATGGCTTCAAATGTACAGAAGAAAATAGAATTCATAGACACAACTATGTACCATCATGGGTTGGTAAAAATACTAGTTGAGTATCATCTAAAAAGAATAGGAGATACTTGGGAAAACTTCTTGATAAGAAACTATTTCCAAGAGACACCAAAATCACCTGAAGAGGGTAATGTCAAAAGGAGTAAGAGGAAAAATACCAGTATGACCATTCAAAGTAAACCTGAGTCCTCCATATAGAAAAATGATGAAGAGCCAGTCTTTGAGATAGAGATCAGGGAGCAGATCAAGCAAAAAGGAAAGATAAAAAAGAAAACTGGTGGAATTACTGAGAACAAACCTGAATCTTCATTACAACAAGATGATGAACAACTAATCTCTGAAAAATTGACAGAGATTAGGAAACAAATCAAGAGGAAGGAAAAGGTAGGAAAGGAGAAAAAGGGTACAAAGGAGGAGAATATAAACCCCCTACAACTTAGAAGGAGCTCTAGACTCCGAGGTATGGTAAAGAAGGTATCATCAAAGGGAAAAAAGTTCATAAATCTAGAATAAGAAACCCCAGTACCATCTCCTGAAAATGTTCCATTTACATATAGTCCTCAAAAATCTCCTAAACAGTGTTTTGAAGGCAGCCCCAGTAGAGGATCCCCATGCATAGATCCAGTGCAACAACAAATTTATGATTACATAGAATCAATGGAAAAGAAAAGTGCATCAATGGATCCAGGATCCTCAGCCAATCCAAAACAACCTATCAATCCACAAGAACCTCTGACTGACTCTCTCAAACAAGAAATCTATGAGTTAGAGATATTGAACAGGCATATCAAGAAAGAAAATTAAACCCTGAAGGAACAAAGCAAATTGGATAAAGTCATTCATGATAATACAATATTGTACCTAGGGCTATGGTATGGAAGAATAGGAAGTTGAAGAGGAAGAATAGAAACTTGAACAAAATAGTTATCAACCTTAAATACAGACTTCTCATGAAGAAACCCAGGATGGCAGTCACTTCAAAGAGGAGAAAGAGAAGAGAGTTAGATGTACTAGCAGAGGTATCTGAGCAGATGCAATAGGAAAGAAGAGTTCACAGTTTTGGCAAAATTTCATGGGGACATGCAATGATTTTGTAGTGGGGGTATGTTGGACCTCATAATTACTCTCTCTTTGACAACGTTTCTCACTTCTTTCTCTTGTTTTCCATGAAATACAGTTCCATATCATTGATAAATGATAGATTTTGTCTCAAGGAAGACACTAAATGATTGACATGTTATACTTTTGTGTTTTTTCTATTTGAAATAAGTTTTTGCAAATTAGATACAGAACGCAACCTATTCTGCAGCTAACCATGTGTTCCATAGCTACTTCCATGGTTGAATAGGTTACAAGTGTCAAACAAAGAAACCGGCCACATGGGCATCATTGGAATCATCTTGACATGGATCCTATCATAGTCACCCAGCCCAGATCGACAAAAAAGCCAGCTCAAGACCACAGTCAAAGGAGGAGTCAAACGAAGAAACCCGGGAGCAATAGGACTCTTTGTCCACTCTTCGTGGTTAATTAATAAAACCTGACAACTTTTTTGCAACATTAGCTCGGATTAGCCACGGTGTTAACGGTTTTATGAAACCATCTTTCTTGAATTAAAGTCACCTGTAGCTGATCAACCATTTATGTAGATCTGTTGTACAACGTGTAGACCACCTGTAACTAATTGTCGAATGTTTTCTTTAAATACTAGTTGTATAGAACTGGGAGAAGTTCGAATTTTTGGATGTATTAAGCTCAGACTTACAGCTCTATAATTTTGGAACTTGTTTTCTTGTTAATAATATGAAGCCATGTTTGATCAAGTGATCATTTGAAAGAATATCTTTAGCTAATTAGCAGCTAAACTCAGTCAGTTGCAGAGGGTCCCTACACTGAAGGAGGTTTTTCTTTTTATTTTGTTTATTGTTCATTTTAGTTTCATTATTTACTTTTAGCAGTATTTGTAGTTTAGGTTGATTCCCTGTAGTTTGTTTTCTTTTAGTTCTGATCAATAACATAATGTTAGAATTCAATGGTGCAGTCTCGTTTCTTCAATCTATTTCATAAAGGAAACAACTTTGTTTTTAAACAGGGTAAGGTTGAAAAGTAATAAGAATGCATTGTTGATTAGTTTACTTATTGTTTGTTTCCTCTCTTATTTATTTCCTAGTTTAGATTGCCAATGCACTGTGTGAATAAATGTTTTTGGTCACTATTTCAAGCTGATATCCATCCTAAACTAAATGGTTAAGCATTCACTTCACACGAGGATTGAAATCAATTAGTTACTCTCTACATATTTGATTTAGTTCTTTGGACTATAAAGTACAGCAAGTTGCTTGCATTCCATCTTAAGAAAGTTATCTTTCAAAATTGAAGGCTTGGATAGCTAAAAGTGCTTTAGTCAGTTTCATTCTCTGTAATTATTTCGATTGGCCTTACAAATTTCACCTTTTAATTCTTGACTTAGGATCAATGACAAAATCTAATAGACGCTCTGTTTTTTTTTCCTTCTTTTAACTTAGATTTTGACTAGCTTTTGAGCTCTTGGTTCACCTTTAAGAAATTTAGATTCAGTTTCTCATAGTTCAAATTGTACATCATTAGGGATCAAAGAACATAAACCCCCCAAAACAATATGAAATACAAAACAACGTAGTAAGAAGGGTTAAATAGCACATACAATGCACTACACTTCATCAACTTACAAGCCTCGGTTGATAACTTATACAAAGCAATTTAGGATACTAAATTGACTAAACACAACCCCACCTGAACTTGTTGATATGAATGAGGGGTTTCTACCACAAGAGGGACGCTTCCAGTAACTTGAGAATTGGTGGCAAAGAAGGTGAGTTGATCAATGGATACTATACCTCCCTTGTGAGAGAAAATAATCATTCTAAAATATGTCGAAACAACAGTAGCCATAGAATAAACCTATGTACGATTCAATAGAAGGTTATAATCTAATGGTCCTTCTATAACTTTGACTTCTATCAACATCGTCTTACCACCTAATTCTACTTGTAATGAATTCATAATTCCACATGGCTTGAAGCCTCTTCTGTCAAAAGCCTTTAGATTAGTCGGTGGCTAATTTAATTAGGGAGAACCAATGGCCTTCCAATACGAAAGTGACATGATACAGGTTGAATCTCCTTTGTCCACAATGGAAAAATGGATATTATAACTGCGAATGACAACTTGAATCATGAAAAATAATTGGGTTGGAAGTCGAGGCGTATAATTCTCATGGTTAAAAACTATAACGTTGGAAACTGAAGGATCAATACATCCAATTTTGGAAATAAAAGCCTTCTTCTTGGCGAGACAATTTTGCAACACCTTAAGAGTTGACATAGTTGAAGGCGCTTGAGCCAGATCGTGAACTATGTTATAATTCTAAGCATCTCTTGCCTGAGGTTTGAATGTATATTTATGGATAACGCCTTTGGGAGGCTTAATTGTCACTTCGGTAGGAATCACATTTGGAGTAGGATTCAATGGAGATGTGGTAGAACTAGTAGGTTGATAAGTAGCCTGACCATTAGAGGGATTCATATTACCATAGTATTTATTTTGGGTGGTCACCATAATGTCATTTTTTAGCTTAGTGAAGGAAATCATCAAAAACAAGTTAGAGGGAGTAGGATCTCAAGCAACCATATTAGTCTTTTGATTCAGAACGGATCTGTTAACACGACAAGTGAAACAAGTGACTTAAGGAGTTGATTCACTTCCACCCGAAGTGGACAATCGTGAGTGAAATAATGATCATTACAAATTAAACATGGATAACGAGGTTTCTACTTTTCTTCAGAAGACTAATTATTTTTTTTATCTTGCAGAGGATTACCTTTCTTCTTTTTACCTTTGCCTTTCTTGTTACTTCATGGTTCTTGAGATTTTGCCTTTGGAGGATTGAATGAAATTAAAATTGGAAGTAGAAGACACAGGAGTAGTGGAAGGAGGGTTTTGGGCAGCCACAACAAGAGTCGAACTAGATGGTTTAGTCGTCGAATGCTGGTTGGTAGAACAAAGCACACCATCGATGACATGTTATTATTTATTGGGAGGTTAAGGAACAATATTGGAAGTTAGCAGATAATTTGGTATTTTAACATAGAGCATGCCAGATTGGGTATAAATAAGATCCAAATACTAGGCATGAGCAATTACCTGCTCTTCGGTCACAACTCCACCCTTAGCGATGTCTTCTGTTGTAGATGGTAACATAGACTTGATAAACCATGCGACTAACAATTGATTAGGAACAACAATTTTAGCCAAATGATGAAAACGTCGCCACTCATGGATGTGATCAGAAATTTGAGTGGAATCAATTTGTTTGAAATTAATTAAAATTTTGGTTCCAGTCTCATATCAAATGGTTAGTGAAAATGCGTTAAAAATGTGGTGGCTAAGGCATTGAATGAAACTCATGGTAGTTCAATATACCATTTTGATGCCACACTAGTAAATGTGTGCTAGAAAAGATGCAAATAGATAAATTCATCATTGAGAGAGTTAGAAGAACACCACAAATGATAAGTCATAACATGTGTAGATGGGTATTCTAAAGGATTTCCATTAAATTTAGGGATATCACTAGTCAATTTTGTGGGAATAACCAACCACCAAGGAGAATGGGCAATGGGATCATTGGTAAGCTAAGTCAAATCTGGAAATTCAAGAGTTGCTACGAATGGAAACTGACTCTTGAGGTACAGTGGAGGATACCCTGGGCAAGATGGGATGGCCTGAGCAACAGATATTGGTGCCCTGGATAGAGAGGATTATGATAACCAGGATACACATAACCTTGCTGCCCGGCTCGAGGATAGTCTTGTAAAGATTGAAATGACTGAGTTTGGATTTGCTGACCGTGGTAAGGAATTTTAGGTATAACTTGACATGGTTGATATGGTTTCCCTGTGGGATTTTATATCATCCTGACATATGGTTGGTTATGTTTTTCCTGTGCCATACCATATACATTGTTACCCACTTGAATCTGAGGAATAACTTGACCAAGCGGTGAAGATTGTAAGCTACCTTGAAGAGGATGAATAAACGAGGATTGGGGGCACCATACATAGGTATAATAGGTTGAGTTAAAGATGTAGCCTGTGAAGGTTGGCTTACATTAATTTGAGCTTGAACACGTTGAGGTATAGGATGATCAACAAGAATCTGAGATGGAGATGGAACAGGTTGAGAGATTAGATATGAATCCACAATCGAACCAGGTTGTATGAGTAAGGTAGGTTTCCAAACAATAACAACCATCCCTACATGTGGAGGACTCAAATGAGGTTGAGCATTAACTTGAGGAGATGGAAACAGTCCAAAAATAGGTTTCCCCCCGCTGAAAGAGGAGCGGAATATGGAAGCAACTACCCCCCAAGAGGAGGGTTCCCAATAAGAGGTGGATTGGGCTATTGTGTAGAAATTTTGAATAATTTAACACATATTCAACAGAGATTATCCTGATCATGTACTATTGCGGAAAACATACACAATACATAAGCTCCTCTACGTTGATCATCAATATAGCAGCATCAATAACAATAAAACATCAAGAGCATTCACACATTAACACAGTATGTATCCCGGGGAAAGCATCTCGCTAAAAACCCCAACTATCTGTATATTAATGATTGAGTCATGTAACATTACAAAGTACAATGCTTATCACACGCAATCCAGTACCAGCTCCACCTGTTACACACAATACAGCTCAGATCTGAATCAATCACTGGCTCATATCTCTTCCGCTGCTTGCCTGCCTCCGCTGCTCAATACCTGCAC
>APFE031069531.1:31661-89966 GCA_000404065.3 Pinus taeda
CTCTGATACCATGTAGAAATTTTGAATAATTTAACACATATTCAATGGAGATTATCCTGATCATGTACTATTGCGAAAACATACACAATACATAAGCTCCTCTACGTTGATCATCAATATAGCAGCATCAATAACAATAAAACATCAAGAGCATTCACACATTAACACAGTATGTATCCCGGGGAAAGCATCTCGCTAAAAACCCCAACTATCTGTATATTAATGATTGAGTAATGTAACATTACAAAGTACAATGCTTATCACAAGCAATCCAGTACCAGCTCCACCTGTTACACACAATACAGCTCAGATCTGAATCAATCACTGGCTCAAATCTCTTCCGCTGCTTGCCTGCCTCTGCTGCTCAATACCTACACAAGAACCGGTGATAATTCCAAGGTAGCCACGTCTTTCCTTGGCTAAATCACGTGAGAACAAGCTACAATGTGGGCAAACTCATTGGCATACTCAATCCCCTGATTTGTGCAAGATCTGGTGCACAACTATAGTCACAACTGATAGCAATCTGATTCTCTAACACCTGTCCCTGCTGAACTGAACATGCACTGACATGCAACTGAGCTAACTGATGTATTCATTAGTTGTATTATGAGTTAATAACTTGTGAATTAATTAATAACTAATTCACCCAACTCATCTCTAGTCTATTTGCCAGTTAGACTAAATACACCCAGTTTAACAAAGCTAAACTGAACACAACTCCATCAACTGCACCTCCAGTCCACTAAACTCAACTCACTTGAGTTCTAACTGAAGTCATGCATGCAAATATTCAACTAACCCATAGAACCACGTATTTCCTTCATGCAATTACATGTGCCACATCTGTAGGTCGAACTGAAGTGCTCCAAGAGAATAAGATTAAGTTTATAGTCCAAATATTATTGTGAGATAATAATATTTGACTTTTCTATATTTGACAGCCAGTCTAAAAATAGACTTGATCACTCACACTGTGATCACTCACACTTTCATCAAAAATAGAAGTCCATCTATTTTTCCCAACTTGATCAATCATCCATAAACAACAACCTGCAATCCATCGACATGATCCATATGTCTAAAAATAGACATAGTCTAAAAATAGACTTGCGCCAAAAATAGCCTGCGGGCCCACTTAGTGAAGGCGACTCTTTTCACTAAGCTCCATCATCTTGTTGCAATCTCAACATATTGTAGGTGTCCGTACCCACTAACATAAGGACTAGTCTGCTACTAAATTGTGTAGATGGAGGAGAAAGAGAAGACAATGTAGTGCTCATCAAAGAAGTGCTAGAGAGGATTCCAGAATAGGACGACATGGGAGAAGACCATGGACTGGATACTGTGCCAGAAAAGGTACCAGACAATGATTGGTAACCAAGCGGGATGGAAGAGCCACATACAAATGTGTCTCTTGTGATGTTACAAACATGGATGAACTTGAAACATGGCTTGTATCAGTCATAGTAATAGATATAGGCTGAGAAACCATAGAAGATTCAGTCATGGCTAATTTTACCAAAGAGGATTGTTGAGGGAAACTTAAGGGTAGGTGGAAAGGAAATGAACTAGACAAAGGATCTTGTGATGGAGTATAAGGAGAAGGAAAAGGATGGGCCTAATAAAAATGAGTCCCTCCAAAATGGACAGGAGAGTAGGGTCGAGGCTCTTTTTGAGGAGTCTCTTCAATTCTAACAAGACCAGGTGGAAGTGGTTCACTGTTGAGTCCAAGATATATGGGTTGTGGTTGGGTCTAAGACAGAGGAAGTGAAGAGGAAGGTCCTGAAGTAATGGGTGTGAATAACTGAGGTGCCTCAAGTTGTGTTGTCTCTAATTTAATATAGTTAGGTTCAATAACCTCAGGTAATGAGATTTTAGGTGCTTCTATTTCAACTGTGTTGGACTCACCAGCAAATGAAGAAGTAAGCTTGAGTTCATTACTCACAAGAAATGATGATTTTAGTGGATCTATTTCAAGTGGAGGACCAAAAGTAGTTGCTCCTGAAGTACTAGATTCAACAATCTGTGTATTTTTGTTCTCATGACACCGACGAGGAGTTTCCTCAGGTGGAAGAGGAGGCTTATTTTTCATTCTATGGGAATGAAAAAGTAGAAGGTGTTGTTCTTTCCCGTTGGTTTAATAAATTTTAAAAATTAACAACAAAAATAAATCAAAAAGAGTAATCTAGGAATAAAGGTTTACCAAGCAACTATGAATTGCAATATACCACCTTGGAGAACCAAGGATTTATGCATAGGTAGACAATTTCCCTGAATGTTGTGTTTGGTGTATTACAGTATACAAGTTAGCCAACTCGATTACCTATGGTGAGAGTAGAAACCTATGGTGGACTTCCAGAATATACTCAACAATACATGGACGTGTAGTCTATGTTAGTGTTGTCTAATGCGTAATCGTATGATGAGAGTGTACCCATAGACTTTTCATTCATGGAGCACCATCAAATATACCTTAAGGTACGCGGAGAATGATTTGATACACTTACGTATGTGGATCAGGATATCACCCCTGGAAGGAAGCACTGGCAAAAATTGACAACTCATATATTTATAGATGGCGGAACATGTCTCTAGCATAGACCTCTAGATGTTTTCTTTAATGCTTCAAATGCTCCTTAAGATTGATTCAATAAATTTTAAAGTTTATCTCGAATTATGTTTCAATTTTCAAGGCTCAATACGAATTTCACTTGAATTTCAATGTTGTCACCTTTTCTAACACCTGTAGCACAAGTGCTTTAGGCGATATAGAAGCTTCCTAGAGACAATCTCTGGGTTGATTGTAGACCAGTGCTATGTTAAGAGAGGAGTGCTTTTGAATATTATCAGTGGGGCTTTCTGCTACACTCCAATTTTCACGTAGTTTGAAAAAGATAATGAAGGTGGGCTTAGTTTAATGGTCCTTCCTCAAGGTAAACTCAAACGGATACATAGATCTAAATGCTAAGGGGGTAAATCAAGCTGATCTTAGAGATAAATGTCTGGTTATGGTGGCCAACACACAACAATAGGTAGCTTTAATATTGGCATTGTAGTAAAGTGAAGAGGAGGAAAGAGGGGGGAATTTGATGCATAGGGTTGGAAACAAGACAAAATCCTAAGAAACAATGTTTTGATAGAAGTATGGAAGACTAAAGAGGTGGAATGACAGAAACAATGGTGTGCTAATTAAGGTCCCAAGATCTATACATCACGAATAAATTTGTTACTAATTAGCATATGTAAATCTGTGCTCATATAGGTATTGTAGGCTATCGAATAACACAAGTAAATTTGTAATTACCACAGGTTACTACTTAGCAACAAAATATACAACCATGAATAAGAGTGAAACCGACATCTTCATTACACTATTTCAGAGGGAGAAAAACATACATGAAGTGATAAAAAAATGGGAAACATATGTATATTTCTCTGATTGGAATCACCAAAGAGTTTCATTCATCCTTCCAAATGAGTCCAATTCACTAGTCCATTTACATTCAACAAGGTGTCGCTCAAGTCCCTCATGAACAAGAAAATAGAACTAAAAGTAGAATCACAGAATTTGGACCCTTCGGGTGCAGAATTATGGAACCTCTATTAGGAGTTTCTTCCCCCTATTTATAAGGAGAGCAGGAGATTTGAATTAACAGTTACAAAATATCTTAGCCACAACTCCAGCTGTCTGATCGACTAACTATCTTGACATGCGATAGCTCTACTGCCCAAATGATTACAATAAGGATTTGATTCCTTTCTTTAAAATGCAAGAAATACAGAATAAATAAAAATAAGGAAAGCTAAATGACGGTGAGGAAAATATCTCCCGGACATCCCTATAATCACCTTTGATCAAGCCACATGTCTGCCATGATGATTCGTCTAGTTTGTTTGTCGCTTTCCTATTTAACCGCTTGAATTCCCCACTCTCCGGAGCTAGGAGCGATCAACTATGGTGGCCTTGGTGGTGTTGTGGAATCATGGTTGTTGGCTCATTCATCCCCTTAACTTCTTGTATCATGCTATCAGAGCCCAATATGCCGTGTAGTATCACCACAGTGCAATATCAGGGAAGTCCCATATCACAAACTTCATAGTGGTGCGGCATTCAAATCCGCCGATTGTTGAACTCCGATATGACAAGCCCCTCCTGCTTATCCCATTTTTGCATTTCTATCCATAAGACCAAGGGAGGTGACAATGTGCTTAGCCTTAAGGTGCTAAAGCATTTAGAATCCTGCCAGGGGCTATTGTTCCTTTGTAAACTATTCTCCGTCCCTGGTTCTCTATGTCCCTCTTGACCGTGGGCCAAATCTTATGTCGGAGCCCCTTTATCAACTTCAAATTAGGAATGTAACTTGGGTGATGCGATATTTTCCGATCGCTAATAGCCCTTTGTGTTCAGCCACAACCCTTTGTTCTTTGGCTCTTCTCGTGACCACATGCCATCCCTTGTATTGGAGCCCCTTAATCAGAGGATTTCAATCGAAGGTTTTAATTTGATGCAAAATCATGCCTCAACCTACAAACTCCAATTTTCGATCTGATGTCATCCTTTACTACGTGGCACCTCATGAGTGGTGACATGTGTGACTCTTTTTTGGCCTCTTATGACCCCTGAAAATGCCAAATATTCTTGCCACGTGTCCACTATATTGCCACATCATGATGACATCATTCACCACGTGGCATATCAAAACCAGTCTTTCTTCACCATGTGTCCCTTATCAAAACCAATCTCTATTCACCATGTGTCCCTTATCAGAACAAATCTTACATTGTCACATGTCCCGTTGGAGGAGAGAGAAAAGGCCTAGTCTTGCTATGATTTTTAAATAAAATCCTTCGTTAATTTTCATTAGGCCCTCCCCAACTCTTTAACACTGAAGGCACAATCCCAACGATTTAAAATTATCAGTGTTCGATGATCGCAACTTTCTTAACGTCGCCACTTTGAAAACATCGATCGTCGAAATGCGATATGGCTTGGACCTGCCAAATGTTGATCACCAATTTGAGCTTGACCTTCGATATTGTGAGACATCTGATTTCCGGGACCTCCGATATGCTCTTCTTTCTTTCCTTTCAAAGGAACAAAACCCTTAAGCTTCAACTGGCCATATCTTCTAATCCAGAAGCCCATTTTCGGACTTCGACATACTATTGTAAAGCTTGTTAAGAGAACTTTCTAATGGAGAGGGTCCAATTTACCTTTGATTGCTTCTATGGCTTGAAAGATGGCTATAAAGTTTTATGTTCTTTTGCACACTTTTGATAGATGAAATCACACTTTACAGTGAGTGAAAATATTAGCTCCAAATGGGGACAGTGCCTTGCTAGCAAGTTGCTAAGAACCTACACACCGGTATCCTTCACCATTTGGCATGGAGTCAAAAAATATAATGAATCTATAAAACTAGAAAATCTCCATGGAACTTTATTTGCAGGGAGTCCTTTCCTTATCAAGTTGAAATTAAAAAATATAAATTCTAACAACTGGAAATTAATTTCGACAAGTGAGCTTATTTATATACAAATCCTACTTACGTATAGGGCATAATTTCATCTAAGTGAGGTCAACCCTCCAATGGTACTAGGTCAGCATTTGGGAGCTGGACCTAATGCCTCCATGTTGTTGAAATTTTAAAATTAAAATAAGAATGCCCCATGAAAAATATTCAAACAAAAAAATTGATGCATACTCCAGAAACAAGCTCTGCTGCTGACCAAAGAATGTTGTCATGTAGTGAGCTACAGGTCCATAGGACTGACGAGAAATACTTGCAACTTCCTCATATTCTTAAAAAGTTTGCAGACCAATATCCTCTTGCTTAGGGAAGCGACAAATACTATTCAACTCTTCAACTTTAGGTTTTTTAAGAAAATTTTATTGTTGATATTTCACTACCCATTTATCAATGGGCCAACCCTTTTAGAAATCCGCATTAAAATCTTCATTTTTCTATATTGTAAGACTCGTAGATTGGAGAATCTACCAAGGATTCCTGGTAGGAATCTTTCTGCAACACGCAACCATAAACACTGCTTGGTCCTTCAACTTTGGGCTCTACCTAAAAAAATTGTTGTTGGAAGCCTTCTCCCCACTTTCTTGTAAGTAGATCCCTTTGACCAGGTGTAACAGTCTCATCCTCCTATGAATCATATGAATCATATATCAAAGAATATTCATCAACTTCATTACTCGATTCTTGAACTTGTTCTCCATTTGAAGGATGTGAATCATGAACTAGAGCCTCTTTGTTAACCTCCTGGTGGGCCTCCTCTTTTTGTGTAGCTTCCCATAACTAATACTATTGTGGTTCTGCATCACTCAACTCCCCATCGAAGTCATACGAATCATAAGAAAGAGAATCATATAATTCGATAGAGTAAGACCTTTGAGGGTTTGTCTGCAACTTGATTTTGTCTCCTTCTTTGCTTTCTTGATCATTGGGTGATGCTTCTTGATGTGAGTAGATATCTTCTTGGAATGGAGTCTCACAAACATCTTCAGTAGGATCATTAACCTCAAAAATATTTTCATCATTGAAATATGCAAAATAATATTCAAACATAGCATCTGATGGATATAGTATTTTGCAATAATGATTGAATTCTATGTGAAATCTCTTTAAGGAAGATATGCTTCCATGAGGTATTGTTCTATACCAAACTATAACATCTTAGTATAAATAATACATGAACAATTTCATTTGTACCTCTTCGAGAAAAATACCCTTTTGTTCCATGCATTCATGAAAGTCCTTGAGGTGTTGGTCTAACCTTCTATCTATGTTTCCACTAAATCTGGGCAAATAGGTATTACATTCATGAAATGAAGAGAAAAGATTGGGATAACCAACAATAGAAGAAAAATCCAGTGGGGAAATTTGTTGGCCAAGAATGCAGGAATGGCCATTTTGAAAACCCGTTTTGGTGAGTGATCTCAAGTTCTGATGTAGGGGAAGTTTTCTATTGTTTAGCATTAGAGCGAGTATGAGGCCACTTCAAAGCCAATATTATCAAATAAAGATATAGAAAATGGAGCTGCTAGGATTTTTACCATAAGATTCAGACAGTGGAGTAGCCAAGGTGTTTATAATGAAATTCAGACAGTGGAGTTGCCAAGGTGAGAGACCTTCAACCCACATTCCCTTGCTCACCTGACAGAGGGAATGCAAAAATTTATCGTACCTAGGGAAAAATATTCTAATTCGTTCCCCGACAATGATGCCAGAAAGATGTTGCTTTTTCTAGCACCTGTAGCAAAAGTGCTTCAGGCGATATAAAAGCTTCCTAGAGATAGCCTTTAGGTTGATTGTAGACTAGTGCCTAGGACATCTTAAGAGAGGAGTGTATATTATCAGTGGGGCTTTCTGCTCCACTCCAATTGTCATGTAGTTTGAAAAAGATAATGAAGGGGGGCTTGGTTCAATGGTCCTTCATCAAGGTAAACTCAATCAAATACATGGATCTAAATGCTCAGGGGGTAAATCTGGCTGATCTTAGAGAGAAATGTCTAGCTATAGTGGTTGCCACACAACAATAGGAAGCTTTAATATTGGCATTGTAGTAAAGTGAAGAGGAGGAAATAGAGGAGGGAATTTGATGCATAGGGCTGGAAACAAGACAAAGTCCTAAGCAATAATGTTCCGGTAGAAGTATGTAAGAATGAAGAGGTGGAATGACAGAAACAATGGAGTGCTAATTAAGGTCCCAAGTTCTATACATCATGAATAAATTTGTTACTAATTAGCATATGTAAATCTGTGCTCATATAGGTACTGTAGGATATCAAATAACACAAGTAAATATGTAATTACCACAAGTATTGTTACTACTTACAACAAAATATACAACCATGAATAAGAGTGAAATTGACAACTTCATTACACTATTTCAAAGGGAGAAAAACATACATGAAGTGATAAACAAAGGGGAAACATACTATATATTTCTCTGATTGGAATCACCAAAGAGTTTTATTCATACTTCAAAATGAGTCCAATTCACCAATCCATTTACATTTAGCAAAGTATCTCTGAAGTCCCTCATGGATATGCAAATAGAACCAAAAGTGGAATCAAAGAATTTGGACCCTTCGTGTGCAGAATTCCAAAACCTCTATTAAGTGTTTCTTCCCCCTATTGATAAGGAGAGGGGGATATTTGAATTAAAAGTTACAAAGTATCTTAGCTAGAGCTCCATTCGTTTGATCGATTAGCTGTCTTGGCGTGCGATAGCTCTACTACCCAAATGATTACAATCAGAATTTGATTCCTTTCTTTAAAATGCAAGAAATGCAGAATAAACAAAAATAAGGAAAGTTTAATGATGGTGAGGAAAATATCTCCCAACCATCCCTGTAATTGGCTTTGATCAAGTAACGTCTTTGCCATGATGATTTGGCTAGTTCGCTTGTCACTTTCCTCTTTAACCACTTGAATTCCCCACTCTCTGGAGCTGGGATCAATCAACTGTGGTGGCCTTTGTGGTGTCGCAAAATCACAACTATTGACTTGTTCATCCCCTTAAATTCATGTATCATGATATCAGAGCCCAATATGCCTTGTAGTGTTGCCACAGTGCAATATCAGAGAAGTCCCATATTGCAAACTTCATAGTGGTGTGGCTTTCAAATTTGTCGATTTTCGATCTCCGATACGACAAGCCCCTCCTGCTTAGCCCCTTTTTTCATTTCTATCCATAAGACCGAGGGTAGTGACTGGGTACTTAGCCTTAAGGTGCTAAAGTATTTAGACTCTTGCCGAGGGCTATCATTCCTTTGTAAACTGTTCTTCGTCCTTGGTTCTTTAAGTCCCTCTTGATCGTGGGTCAACCCTTATATCAGAGCCCCTCTATCGATGTTTTCAAAGCAGGGATGTAACTTGGGTGATGTGATATTTCATCGATCACCAATAGCCCTCTATGTTCAGCCCCAACCCTTTATTCTTTGGCTCTTCTCGTGACCATGTGCCAATCCCTCTATCGGAGACCCTTAATCATAGGTTTTACTTTCATGCAACAACATGCCTCAACTTGCGAATGCTAATTTTTGATTTGACGTCATTCTTTTCCATGTGGAACCTCATTAGTGGTGACACGTGTGACCCTTTTCTGGCGTCTTATGACTCCTGAAAATGCCGAATGTTCCTGCCACATGTCCACTATACTTCCATGTCATGATGATGTCAGTCGCTAAGTGGCATATCAGAAACAATCTTTGTTCACCACATGTCACTTATCAAAACCAATCTCTTTTCACAATGTGTCCCTTATTGGAAACAATCTTATGTTTCCACGTGTCCCAATGGAGGAGATAGAAAAGGCCCATTCCTGCTCTAGTTTTTAAATAAAATCCTTCGTTAATTTGCATTATGCCCTCCCTGGTGCTTTAACACTAAAGGCACAATCCTGAAGATTTAACACTATCAACGTTCAATGATCATTAATTTCTTAATGTTGACACTTTGAAAACACCGATCATTGATATGTGTTATGGCCTGGACCCACTAACCGCCGATCACCAATTTAACCTTCACCTCCAATATTGTGAGACCTCCAATTTGCGAGACCTCTGATATGCTCATCTTTCTTTCCTTTCAAAGTTACAAAAGCCTTAAACTTCAACTCGCCTTATCTTCTGATCCAAAAGTCCATTTTTGGACTTTTAGATACCATTGGAAAGCTTGTTAAGAGAAATTTCCAACGGAGAGGGTTCAATTTAGCTTTGAGTGCTTCTGTGGCTTGGAAAATGGTTGTAAAATTTTCTATTCTTTTGCACCCTTTTGACAGCTGAAAACACACTTTGACCAGTAGCCTTCACCATTGGGGCATGGATTCAAAAAATATAATGAATCTATAAAACTAGAAAATCTCCATGGAACTTTGTTTGTAGGGAATTCTTTCCTCATCAAGCTGAAATACATAAATATAAATTCTAACATGTGGAAATTAAATGTTGAACTAGTGAGCTTAATTATATACAACTCCTACTTATGTATAGGGCATCAATTCACCTAAATGAGTTCAACCCTCCAATAGTACTAGGTCAGCATTTGGGTGTTAGATGGACATAATGCCTCCATGCTACTGAAATTTTAAAATTAAAACAAGAATGCCCCATGAAAAATATTAAAACAACTCTAGAAACAACTAGATGCATACTCTAGAAACAACCTCTTCTACTGAACAAATAATGTTGTCATGTAGGCATCTACAGGGCCATAGAAATGACGAGAAATACCTACAAATTTCTCATATTCTTGAAAAGTTTGCAGACCAACATCCTCTTTGTTAGGGAAACCACAAATACTATTCAGCTCTTCAACTTCAGGTTTTTCAAGAAAAATTGTCGCTAATCTTTTGATACCCATTTGTCAGCGAGCCAACCCTCTTGGAAATTTGCAATATAATCTTCATTTTCTAAACTATAAGAGTCATAGACTGGAGAATATACTGAGGATTCTCGACAGGAATATTTTTGCAACAGGCAACCATAGACACTACTTGGTCCTTGAACTTTGGGCTCTTCTTGAAAAATTTGTTGTTGGAAGCCTTCTCCCCACTTGCTTGTAAGTAGATCCCTTTGACCATATGTAATAGTCTCATCCTCCTCTGAATCATATGAATAATATATCGAAGAATCTTCATCAACTTCATTAGTCTCTTCTTGAACTTGTTCTCCATTTGAAGGATGTGAATTGTGAATTGGAGCCTCTTTGTTAACCTCGTGGTGCTCCTCCTCTTTTTGTGCAACATCCCATAACTGAGACTATTTGTGGTTTTGCATCGCTTGACTCATCATCACAATCATACGAATCATAAGAAAGAGAATCATACAATTCAACAGAGTAAGACCTCTGAGGGTTTGTCTTCAGCTCAATGTTGTCTCCTTCTTCACTTTATTGATCATTGGGTGATGCTTCTTGATACAAGTATCTATTTTCTTAGAATGGAGTCTCACAAACATCTTCAACAAGATCATTAACCTTAGAAACATTTTCATCATTGAAATAAGCACAATAATCTTCAAATAGAGCATCTAATGGATATAATCTTTTGCAATAATGATTGAATGCTAGGTGAAATCTCTTTAAGGAAGATATGATGCCATGAGGTATTATTCTATACCAAACTCTAGCATCATTGTCTAAAGAATACATGAAAAATTTCATTTGTAAATATTTAAGAAAAATACCCTGTTGTTCCATGCATTCATGAAAGTCCTTGAGGTGATGGTCCGACCTTTTATCTGTGTTTCCACTGAATCTATGCAAATAGGTATTCCATTCATGAAATGAAGGGACATGATTGGGATAACCAACAATACAATAAAAATCCAGTGGGGCAAATTTGTTGGCCAAGAATGTAGGAATGGCCATTTTGAAAAACCCTTTAGGTGAGTGATCTCAAGTTTAGATGTAGGGGAAGTTTTATGTTGTTTAGCATCAGAGAGAGTACGTAAACTCTTGAAAGAAAGGATGATCAAATAAAGATATATATAGTGGAGTCACCAAGATTTTTACCATAAGTTTCAGATAATGGAGTAGCCAGGGTGCTTATAATGAAATTCAGACAATGGAGTTGTCTAGGTGAGATATCTTCAACCCACACTTCCCTTACTCACCTAATAGAGGGAATGTAAAAATTTGTCAAACCCAGGGAAAAATATTTTGATTCGTTCCCCGACAACGGCGCCAAAAAGATCTTGTCACTTTTTCTAGCACCTGTAGCACAAGTGATTCAGGCGATATAGACCTAGAGACAACCTCTGTGTTGATTGCAGACCAGTGCATAGGACATCTTAAGAGAGAAGTGCTTTTGAATATTATAGGTGGAGCTTTCTGTTGCACTCCAATTGTCACATAGTTTGAAAAAGATAATGAAGGGGGGCTTGGTTCAATGGCCCTTCATCAAGGTAAACTCAAGAGAATACATGGATCTAAATGCTTCGGGGGTAAATGAGGTTGATCTTAGAGAGAAATATCTAGTTTTGGTGGCCGAAAAACAACAATAGGCAACTTTAATATTGGCGTTGTAGTAAAGTGAAGAGGAGGAGATAGAGGAGGGAATTCAATGCATAGGGTTGGAAACAAGACAAAATCCTAAGCAACAATGTTTTAGTAGAAGTATGGAAGACTGAAGAGGTCGAATGACAGAAAGAGTGGAGCGCTAGTTAAGGTCCCAAGATCTATACATCATGAATACATTCGTTACTAATTAGAATATGTAAATATGTGCTCATAGAGGTATTGTAGGCTATCGAATAACACAAGTAAATATGTAATTACCACATGTATTGTTACTACTTAGCAACAAAATATACAACCATGAATACGAGTGAAATCGATAACTTTATTACACTATTTCAGAGGGAGAAAAACATACATGAAGTGATAAACAAAGGGGAAACATACTATATATTGCTTTGATTGGAATCACCAAAGAGTTTCATTCATCCTTCAAAATGAGTCCAATTCACCAGTCCATTTACATTCAACAAGGTATCACTCAAGTGCCTCATGAACAGGCAAATAGAATCAAAAGTGGAATCACAGAATTTGGACCCATCAGGTGCAGAATTTTGGAACCTGTATTAAGTGTTTCTTCCCCCTATTTATAAGGAGAGGGGGAGATTTGAATTAATAGTTACAAAATATCTCAACCAGAGCTCCATCTATCTGATCGACTAGCTGTCTTGGCATGTGATAGCTCTGCTGCCCAAATGATAACAATAAGGATTTGATTCAACATAAATTTAGAATAAACAAGAATAAGGAAAGTTGAATGATGGTGAGGAAAATATCTCTCAACCTTCCTTGTAATCACCTCTGATCAAGCCACATCTCTGCCACGATGATTTGGCCAGTTTGCCTATCCCTTTCCTCTTTAACTGCTTGAATTCCCTACTCTTTGGAGTCGGGGGTGATCAATCATGGTGGCCTTGGTGGTGTCATGGAATCATAAATGTCAGCTTGTTCATACCCTTAACTTCCTGTATCATGCTATTGGAGCCCAATATGCCTTGTAGTGTCGCCACAGTGCAATCTCAGACAAGTCCCATATTGCAAACTTCATAGTGATGTTGCATTCCAATTTGTCAATTGTCAATCTTTGATATGACAAGACCCTCCTGTTTAGCCCCTTTATGCATTTCTCTCCATAAGACCGAGGGCGGTGACTAGGCGCTTAGCCTTAAGGTGATAAAGGATTTAGACTCATGTCGGGGGATATTGTTCCTTTGTAAACTATTCTCCGCTCTGGTTCTCTAAGTCCCTCTTGACCATGCGCCAACCCTTATATCAAAGCCCCTTTATCGGTGTTTTCAAATTGGGGATTTAACTTGGGTGATACGATATTTCACCAATAACTGATCATCAATAGCCCTCTGTGTTCAACCCTAGCCCTTAGTTCTTTCTATATTCTCGTGACCACGTGCTAGCCCCTATATTAGAGCCCCTCAATCAGAGGATTTCAATTGGAGGTTTTACTTTGATGCAACAACATGCCTTAACATGCAAACGCTAATTTGTGATCTGATGTCATCCTTTTCCACATGGCACCTTGTGAGTGGTGAAACGTGTCACCCTTTTTTGGCCTCTTATGACCCCTAAAAATGTTGAATATGGCTGCCACGTGTCCATCATACTGCCACGTCATGATGTCGTCAGCCACCACGTGGCTTATTAGAACCAATATCTGTTCACCTTGTGTACCTTATCGGAACCAATCTTACGTCACCACGTGCCCCATTGGAGGAGAGAGAAAAGGCTCATTCCTACTCTAGTTTTTAAATAAAATCCTTCGTTAATTTTCATTAGGCACTCCCTGGTGCTTTGACATTGAAGGCACAATCCCGACGATTTAACACTATCGGCGTTCACTGATCACAAATTTCTTAATATTATCACTTTTAAAACACTGATTGTTGATATGCGATATGGTCTAGACTCGCTGAATGTTGATTGTTGATTTGACCTTGACCTCCGATATTGTGAGACCTCCAATTTGAGGGACCTCCGATATGCTCTTCTTTCTTTCCTTTCAAAGGCACAAAACCCTTAAACTTCAACTGGCCATATCTTATGATCCAAAAGTCCATTTTCAGACTTCCACATAACATTGGAAAGCTTGTTTAGAGAACTTTCCAATGGAAAGGGTCTGATTTAGCCTTGAGTGCTTCTATAGCTTGGAAGACGGTTGTAAAAGTTTTTGTTATTTTGAACTCTTTTGACAACTGTAAACACACTTTGCAGTGAATGACAACATTGGCTCCAACTGGGGACAATGCCTTGCTGGAAAGGTACTAAGAACCTACAAACCAATAGCCTTCACCATTTGGCACGGATTCAAAAATTATAATGAATCTATAAAACCAAAAAATATCCATGGAACTTTATTTGTAGGGAGTCCTTTCCTCATCAAACTAAAGTACATAAATATAAATTCTAACAACTGGAAATTAAATGCTCAGCTAGTGAGCTTATTTATACAAAACTCCTACTTATGTATAGGACATCAATTCACCTAAGTGAGGTCAAACCTCCAATGGTACCATGTCAACATTTGGGTGTTGGACCTAATGCCTCCATGCTGCTGAAATTTTAAAATTAAAACAAGCATGCCCCATGAAAAATATTTAAACAAAAAACTTGATGCATACTCCAGAAACAACCTCTGTTGCTGACCATCGAATGTTGTCATGTAGTCAACTATAGGGTCATAGAAAAAATGAGAAATACTTGCAACTACCTCATATTCTTGAAAAGTTTGCAAACCAACATCCTATTGGTTAGGGCATCCACAAACACTGTTTAGCTCTTCAACTTTAGGTTTTTCAAGAAAAAATTATTGTTGATCTTTTGCTACCCATTTGTCAATGGCCAACCCTCTTGGACATTTGTAATAGAATATTCATTTTCTGAACTGTAAGAGTCACAGACTAGAGAATATACTAAGGATTCCTATCAGGAATCTTTCTGCAACTGGCAACCACATACACTGCTTGGTCCTTCAACTTTGGTCTCTTCTTGAAAATTTTGTTGCGGGAAGCCTTCTCCCCACTTGCTTGTAAGTATATCCCTTTGACCATTTGTAATAGTCTCATCCTCCTCTGAATCATATGAGTCATATATCGAAGAATCTTCATCAAATTCATTACACACTTCTTGAACTACTTCTCCATTTGAAGGATGTGAATCATGAACTGGAGCCTCTTTGTTAACCTCCTGGTGGGCCTCCTCTTTTTGTGAAACTTCCCATAACTAAGATTGTTGTGTTTTTGGATCTCTCAACTCCCCATCAGAGTCATACGAATCAATCATACAATTCATCAGAGTAAGACCTCTGAGGGTTTGTCTGCAACTCGATTTTGTCTCCTTCTTCGCTTTCTTAATCACTGGATGATGCTTCTTGATGTGAGTAGATATCTTCTTGGAATGGAGTCTCACAAACATCTTCAACAGGATAATTAAACTCAGAAATATTTTCATCTTTGAAATATGCACATCAATCTTCAAACAAAGCATATGGTGGACATAATCTTTTGCAATAATGATTGAATGCTATGTGAAAGATCTTTAAGGAAGACATGATGCCATGTGGTATTGTTCTATACCAAATCTAGGATCATCATTTAAATAATACATGAACAATTTCATTTGTACATCTTCAAGAACATACCCTGTTGTTCTATGCATTCATGAAAGTCCTTGAGGTGCTAGTCCGACCTTCTATCTGTGTTTCCATTGAATCTAGGTAAATAGGTATTCCATTCATGAAATGAAGGGCCATGATTGGGATAACCAACAATAGAAGAAAAATTTAGTGGGGCAAATTTGTTGGCCAAGAATGCAGGAATGGCCATTTTGAAAACCCCTTTAGGTGAGTTATCTCAAGTTCATATGTAGGGGAAGTTTTATGTTGTTTAGCATCAGAGAGATTATGAAGCTGCTTTAAAGACATGATGATCAAATAAAGATATAGACAGTGGAGTCGCCAAGATGTTTACCATAAGATTCAAACAGTGGAGTATCCAAGGTGTTTATAATGAAATTTAGATAATGGAGTCGCCAAGGTGAGAGATATTCAACCCACTCTTCCCTTGCTCACCTGACATAGGGAATGTGAAAATTTGTCATACCTAGGGAAAAATATTTTTATTTGTTCCCCGGTAATGGCACTAGAAATATGTTGTCGCTTTTTCTAGCACTTGTAGCGCAAGTGCTTCAAGTGATATAGAAGCTTCCTAGAGATAGCCATTGGATTGATTGTAGGTCAGTGCCTAGGAAATCTTAAGAGAGGAGTGCTTTTGAATATTATTAGTGGGGCTTTATGCTCCACTCCAATTGTCACATAGTTTATAATGAAGGGGGGTTTTGTTCAATGGTCCTTCATCAAGGTAAAATCAAGCGAATACATGGATCTAAATGCTTAGGGGATAAATCAGGATGATCTTAGAGAGAAATGTCTGGTTCTGGTGGCTGACACACAACAATAGGAATCTTTAATATTGGTGTTGTAATAAAGTGAAGAGGAGGAAGGAGAGGAGGGAATTCGATGCATAGGGTTGGAAACAAAGCAGAAGCCTAAGCAACAATGTTCCAGTAGAAGTATGGAAGACTAAAGAGGTGAAATGGCAGAAACAGTGGAGTGCTAATTAAGGTCCCAAGATCTATACATCATGAAAACATTTGTTACTAATTATCATATGTAAATATGTGCTCATACAGGTAATATAGGCTATCAAATAACACAAGTAAATCTATAGTTACCATAGGCATTCTTACTACTTAGTAGAAAAATATACAACCATGAATAAGAGTGAAATCGACAGCTTCATTACACTATTTCAGAGGGAGAAAAACATACATAAAGTGATAAACAAAGGGGAAACATGCTATACATTTATCTGATTGGAATCACGAAAGAGTTTCATTCATCCTTCAAAATGAGTCCAATTTTCCAGTCCATTTACATTCAACAAGGTATCATTCAAGTCCCTCATGAACATGCAAATAGAACAAAAAGTGGAATCACATAATTTAGACCCCTCGGGTGCAGAATTATAGAACCTTTATTAAGTGTTTCTTCCCCTATTTATAAGGAGAGGTAGAGATTTGAATTAACAATTACAAGATATCTCAGCCAGAGCTCCAGTTGTCTGATCGACTAGCTATCTTCGTGTGTGATAGCTCTGCTGCCAAAATGATTACAATAAGGATTTGATTCCTTTCTTTAAAATGCAATAAATACATAATAAACAAAAATAAGGAAATTAGAGTGATGGTGAGGAAAATGTTTCCCGACCATCCCTTTAATCGCCTCTAATCATGCAAGGTCTCTACCACGATGATTCAGCCAGTTTGCATATTTCTTTCCTCTTTCACCGCTTGAATTACCCACTCTCTGGAGCTGGGAGCGATCAACTGTGGTGGCCTTGGTGGTGTCATAGAATCATAGCTATTGACTCATTCAACCCCTTAACTTCATGTATCATGCTCTCAGAGCCCAATATTCCTTGTAGTGTCACCATAGTGTAATATCATAGAAGTCCCATATCACGAACTTCATAGTGGTGCGACATTCAAATCCGACGATTGTTGATCTCCGATATAAAAAGCCTCTCCTACTTAGCCCCTTTCTACATTTCTCTCCATAAGATTGAGGGAGATGACCAGGTGCTTATCCTTAAGGTGCTAAAGCATTTAGACTCATGCTGGGGGCTATCGTTCCTTTGTAAACTGTTCTCTACCCCTAGTTCTCTAAGCCCCTCTTGACCGTGGGCCAACCATTATATCAAAGCCCCTTTATTGATGTTTTCAAATTGGGGATTTAACTTGGGTGTCCGATATTTCGCCGATAGCCCTCTATTTTCAGCCCCAACCTTTATTCCTTTGGCTCTTCTCGTGACAACATGCCACTCCCTATATCGAAATCCCTCAATCAGAGGATTTCAATCAAAGGTTTTACTTTGATGCAACAACATGCCTCAACCTGCGAATGTTGATTTACGATCTAACATCATCCTTTTCCATGTGGTACCTTGTGAGTGGTGACATGTATCACCTTTTTTGGCCTCTTATGACCCATGAAAATGTTGAATTTTCCTGCCACATGTCCACCACACTGCCACGTCATGATGATATCAGCCACCACGTGGAATATCAGAACCAATCTCTGTTCACCACGTGTCCCTTATTGGAACCAATCTTTTTTCACCATGTGTCCCTTATTAGAACCAATATTACATTGCCATGCGTCCCATTGGAGGAGAGAGAAAAGGCCTAGTCCTGCTATGGTTTTTAAATAAAATCCTTTGTTAATTTGCATTAGGCCTTCCCTGATGCTTTAACATTGAAGGCACAATCCTGGCGATTTAACACTATCGGTGTTCCCTGATCGCGATTTTCTTAATGTTGACACTTTGAAAATTTTGATCACTGATATGTTATATGGCCTACAATTGCTGACTGCCGATAACTAATTTTACCTTGACCTCTGATATTATGAGACCTCTGATTTGCAGGACCTCCAATATGCTCTTCTTCTTTCCTTTCAAAGGCACAAAACCCTTAAAATTCAACTAGCGAAGTCCATTTTCAGACTTCCACATACTGCTGGAAATTTTTTTCAGAGCAATTTCCAATGGAGAGGATCTGATTTAGCTTTGAATGCCTCTGTGGCTTGAAAGATGGATGTAAATATTTATGTTCTTTTTCACCCCTTTGATAGCTGAAAACACACTTTGCAGTGAGTGACAACATATCCTAAAGATGAAATCTAGCATGACAAAATTAAATCTTCTTTTTAATGAAAATATATGTATGGGAGGGAGGAGAACATAGAGCGATGCAACATAAAATATGAAACAAACAAAATTTTTTAGGTCAATTCTACTAATGCAACTATTCCAATTTCCAATTTCACACACAAAACCCTAAATGCAATGCAAAATGCATGAGATTTTTCTTTTTTATCCACTTAGTTTTCCAGTGAAATGGAAACTAAGATGCTTGCTAAATCACTGATAAAATAAACTATACAAAATGATGAATGTAATATCGATTCTTTTAAGAAATCAATGATCAAGCAACAATTTTCTAATGATCTAATTGACAAGAACAAAGAAAATTCCAAACAAATTCTTATCAAAGGCTATAAAAACCAAAAGTAAACAAAGTGAAGGCTTTTTAGAGACTAAGACACACTCAGGGATGGAAGGAAAACCTTTTGGAACCAAGAAAATCAGAGAGAAAGGCACAAAACACAATTTTTTTCATCTTAGAGAGGCCAACACAAGTGTAGAAAGGGCACCAGTGCTTTGCAACACAGGTGCAGAGAAGGTTAGCGTGCAATGCAACACTCTGTCTCCAGACCAAGGGGAGCATTGATGTAGATACGACCAAATTACGACACAAAAAATCAAATTCAGGCTCAAAGAAAGGTATTACTAGGGTCTATTCAGATCTGAGTGAGGCAATGAAGGTTTGTTCAAGAGGTGAAACAAGGAATAAGGTCAAGGAAACCACTAAGGAAAAGAAACATTCCCCAATGGAGTTGCCAATTTTTTATTGGACAAAAGTATCTTCCCTAGACCTAATGGACTGGTCTAGAACAACATGAAGCAAAAAATATAAGTTTCCCTTGGAGAAATTGAAGAATGGGAAATAGGCTTACTTGGAATCCATTGAAAGCTTCACTTTCCTCTCGGCTTGTAAGCTCCAATCATAGTTCTGATTTTTATAGTTAGAACCTACACATGCAATCAAAACACACCAAGGATCCATAACATCTACGTAGCATAATTCAATTACTCTATTCAATGAATCAGTGAGGCATTGAAATACATGAATGTAAATGTAACATAACACATATAGGAAAATGGTATATTCTTTTTATTAATATAAATAGGAGAGAGTTTACAACCAAGAATAGTAGCTGATATTGTAGAGATCTCCCCAAGTTGACTTGTCCTTCCTTGTCACAAAGCACACCTCAATGTCACCCTAATGCATGAAGATTATGACTCTCTTAGATTCAAGGAAGCAACACGAGGGCATGATCAGTCTCCAAAATCCAACCCTAATGTTGTAGATGGCAGTAAATTTATAGGATAGGGATGGTAGCTTAGGAATTCTTATCCATTTTCCAATGTAGGCTTGAGATCCACTTAAGATGGAAGGAGAATAAGAGGTGAAGTCCCCAAGGGAGGATCATATAGGAGTCGAGCTTCTCATCCAAGGTAAATGATTAAAACAACCCCTAGAAGATTATGGAAGAGGAATCTTCAGAAATATTTAGAATTTTCCTGGATTTTTAGAATCAATGCACCCCCAGCAAGGAGCAAGCTATTGTTGATCAACGCTGGTACAAAAGGGAGAAACCAACGTTGAATGCTGGTCTCTAAAGGGCCAGGGTGTTTTGGGGCTTAAAAAGTCTACTTTTTGGCAGTTAGACATAGAAACTAAGTTGTTTGGAAGGTTCATGCTTAGGGCTTTGTGTATGGATGATGACAAGATGCTCACAGATGATGATTGATCCAATTTGTAGGCCTATTGACCATATACGAAAAAATGGCCTATAAAAGTAGGACCCCATCATCCTTCATCAAATCCAGGAAACTTGTCAAAAATGCCCAAATTGACTTAACTTCATCCTCTAGACTCTTCTAAGTTGTCCTACAAAAAATTTGATCATATAATATACAAGACTATCCTCAGGAGCAATCCAATTTGTCACAATCTTTAGCAATCAACTCCTTGCGTGCTTCCTGTATGTGTCCTTCCCTCTCTAAGGATAAAATCTCGGAGGTGGTTCTGTAGCCTTACACATCCACTTTTGACTAGTTCCATCCCGATTCACAATGCCTACACCAGTCTTGGTTGCTCGACGCATTACCACCTTTTTTTATGATTATTCTTTGCGCAGTTTCGTCATCACCATTTGCAAGTTTTGTTCCTTATTCTCCTGAATCTTCACCAACAATTGTGGAAAATCCTCCATTGCATGGTTGAGAGCTTGAAAATATGTACATATCAAGCATGGAATAAGATAATCTCTCGCTAGATGTCTAGGCTAGCCACAATTGTAATAAACGAACCATTCCTCTTCGACGTCCAAAGACTCCTCGTCCTCATCCCTATCCCACAAATCCTCCTGGTCCTCTCCCCATTACACTTTGACCTTTGCCAATTTGATTATAGTTTTGTGCTAACCCGTCTTGACCCTCCTATACTTTATATGTATCCATAGTGCAGTCGCACATCAACTCCAATGCCCTTCAATGGTGGATATCATGACCAACCAATTTACAAAAATCACAAAATAATGTTCTAGTAGAAGATTCTTACTTCTACATCATAGGGAAAGTTGTGGGTGTATGACCCCACACCCTATAGACCTCACAACACAAGTCTCTTCCTTGCACCATGGGGTTAGAAGAACCTATTTCTATGTATTCATTTAGCACAAGACACTCATTTCTATGGTGCCCTTCCACATGACAAATAGTGCACTAGAATTGAGTGTGCTCCACATTTCCCTTCACCAAGTCCTACAAATGTGTAGTGAGTGAAACCATATGCGACCGAAGGTATAGTATCCCAAAATTATCCCCTACCACTGTAACTACTAGAGATGCTTTTATCTTTAGCGTTCTCTCTAGGGATTCAAACTAAGTGTGGGTGTCCTTCTAGGTCAATGGTACTCAAATGTGTGGTATCACTCCTGTAATGAATCATTCTTTGTGATGCTCATCAAGGATAATGAAATATAAATTCCCCAACAACACCTTGAATGACCAGTCATAGTCCCAAATAGACTCACCCAGTCTCAGCTTAATATCTTTTGGCTTGGTCATACATTGAGAGGTAGACTTAGGTAGTGTTTAACTCTCCCAATAGTGCTCGCTTAATATATTTCACCATTCTCAGCTATGCTGGTGGTGCATTATTTTTTTACTTCATATACCATGCTAACGTGCGGTCCCTGAAATTAGTTATGAGTTATACAATCTTAGCATTATCATCCCACACATTGTTGACATCCAAACAATGTCACAAAAAAACTAACCTTGTTCAAGGAGTTTATTCCCTACGTCATGAAACACTAAAAACTTCAAAGTATCTGTCATTCTCCTCTATCTACCACCTCATGTTGACATTCCTATAGAAATAACTACTATCTGCTACGAGCTACTTATTCCTATCTTACTCTGGCTACTGGACTGACTCTATCAACTTCCTTGACTAACTATTGTATGTAATACGCTACTAGGAGAACATACCACTTCTGAACTAAATGTGCACAGGGTGGTGGGTTCAACACAAGACGTACTCTGATAAGGCTTGTCTAGATGCATGATATCTACAGGTCCTTGTCTAGGCTACAAAAACTCACCTTCTTCTCCTTTTGTGTGTAGTATGCCAATGCACGCTTATTATGCTCTTGACCTGTGAGAAATTCCAGAATACCAAATATGCAAAGAAATACAACTCAAAACATAGAATAAAATGAGAAAAAAGACAAGTATTTTATTATTTAGAGATAAAAGCAATGTTCACTTGCCTCTTCGAGGGGGCAACCTCCAGCAGAGCAGAGCTCGATTACAAAATAAGAGTCGATGATCTTGCCCTTCTAACTATGACTATTTATAGATAAATTACCTTCAACAACCTAAAGACTAGTGGTCCCTTGCATAACATGGGTTAACCACTTTATTTATTAATTATGGCCCATTTGCAACTAACTATGGTCCCTTTCTTAAATGTGGGTCAACCACTTACAATTATTAATATGGGCTTATTGAATCTTTAACTAACTATGAATATGAATCGACCCTATTGGGTTTATTACATAAATAAAGGGGTTAGGGTTGGACCCTAACATGCCCTCCCTCATCAAAAGTATCCTTGTCCTCAAGGCTGAAGCTGTGAAAACTTTTGAAGAATAGTGGTTGGTTCCCAAGTCACATCTTCTAGAGAGGTGTCTTTCCACTTGACGAGGACTTCCTTGATCGTGCGACCGTGCAGATGTATTTCATGAGTGTCGAGGACCTATTTTGGCTGGAGCCAATGTGAACCTTCCTCATCCAATTCAGGTAGACTGGTTTGAATTCTGTAATTGTTCCCCACCACTTTATTGAGGTATGATACATGGAAGACTAGATGGATTTTTGAGGTTGGTGGCAAGGACAACTTGTAGGCTACTGCTCCAATGCACTGAAGTATTTGATAAGGTCCATAGAATTTTAGAGATAATTTATGGCAACCCTTTTCTTTGAGAAATGTTTGAGGAATACCTGATCCCCTACTTGAAATGTGTGCTCTGAACAATGCTGGTCTACCTATTGCTTCATTCGATTCTGAGCTTGATGGAGATTATCTTTGAGATGAGCTAGCATGGCAACATGGTTCTGTAGGAGTTGATCAACTGCTTGCACCTTAAAGCATCCAAGGATATAAGAAATAGGTGAAGGTGGGAGTTGGACATACACTGCTTCATATGGAGTCATCTTGGTCGCTTTGTCGTAGTTAGTATTATACCACCATTTAGCTAAAGGTAGCCACTATACCCATTGATGTTGCTTTTCTGAAGTGAAGCATATTAGATATGTTTCCAAACATTTTTTTGACTGCTTCAGTTTGACCATCGATTTGGGGATGATAAGCAATACTTAGTTGGAGTTGGGTGCCTTGTAGATTGAAAATTTCTTGCCAAAATTTGCTGGTGAAAGTCGGGTCACAATCAGACACAATGGAAGTTGGCATGCCATGCAGTTTGAAGATGTGGTCCATGGAATCTTGAGCCACCAAAGTGGGGGTAAATGGGTGGGGCAGAGCGCAAAAATAAGCATACTTAGAAAGTTTGTCCACAACCACCATGACGATGGATTTGTTGCCCGAATTTGGGAGACCAGTAATGAAATCCATGGAAACATCCGTCTAGACAGAGGCAAGGAGTGGAAATCGTTGTAAGGTTCCTGGTAACTTGATTGTTTCTCCTTTGTGGCGTTGACACACATTACATTCAGATGCAAAAGCAAGAATTTCATTTTTCATTCCCATCCAAAAGAAAGAACGACGAGTGCGAGCATAAGTCTTTTGACAGGCTGCATGCCCTACAATGGGAGATGAGTACAACTCTTCCAAAATGTGAGTTTTGAGGGTGGATGTCAGCGATATAAATACTCGATCCTTGTAGCGAAGAATCTCATCCTTCCAAGAGTAGCTGGCTGAAGAATTAGGATTTGCTCTCAAGTTATTAATAAGTTGGGAGAGAGAGGGGTGTGAAAATCATTCCTTGTGGGATTCTTCAATCCAATCTGGTATGGGAAGAGAGATTGATAACACAGTGCTTTCATCCTCAAATTGGCACGATAAAGCATCCGCTACTACATTTTCATGCCCTTTCTTGTAAATTATCTCATAATCATATCCAAACATTTTGGCCAACCATTTATTTTTCTATGATGAGGAGAGACGTTGCTCCAAAACATATTTGAGGCTTTAATGGTCTATGTGGATTTGGAAACGTCGCCCCAATAAGTATGGTCGCCAGGTATCTACTGCATATAAGATGGCCACCATTTATTTCTCATAGATAGATTGACCCAGATGTTTCCCGCTCAGCTGTTGGCTGGTGAAAGCCAAGGGTCAACCTTCCTACATTAAGACAACACCAATACCAGTACCTGAAGCATCACATTCAATCACAAAAGATTTGGTGAAGTTTGGTAGTGCTAATACTAGAGTGGAACACATAGCCTTTTTGAGAGCCACAAACGCCTGTTGTGCTACATCGTTCCAAAGGAGTGAATTTTTCTTAAGAAGGTTAGTGAGGGGTCTAGTAATGGGACCATAATTGCGGACAAATTTGCGATAGTAACCAGTGAGACCCAAGAATCCCCCCAAACTCTTCAAGGTTTTTGGTTGGGGCCAATCTTGCATTGCCTATATCTTTTTGGGATCCACCCTCACACCTTCACGGCCCACAATGTGTCCGATATACTCAACTTCTTCCACACCAAAAGAGCACTTGGACAATTTGACAATTAATTTTTTATTCCGGAGCAGTTACAAGATTAGGTCTACATGCTGAAGATGCTTTTCCCAAGTTAGGTTGTAGATGAGAATGTCATAAAAGAAAATGAGGACAAATTTTGGGAGATATGGTTTTAGCAGGTGATTCATGAGGCTTTGAAAAGTAGATGGAGCATTATAGAGAACAAATGGCATGACCAAGAATTTCATAATGGCCTTCATGAGTTCGAAAAGCAGTCTTCATAATGTCTTCTTCTTTCATGCGTATTTGGTGATAGGCAGAGCAAAGATCTAACTTGTTAAAGAATTGAGCACCATGTAGTTCATCTAACAGATCATCAACAACCATAATAGGGAATTTGTCTTTGACAGTGAGCTTGTTGAGGGCCTGAAAGTTTGGACACATGCACCATTCTCCATCTTTCTTTAGCACCATGACCATTGGTGATGAATAAGGACTGATTTTAGGATGAATAACACCTTTTCAAGGAGTTCCTTGATGATTTTTTCAATTTCATTATTTTGGGTGAAAGGATATCGATATGGGCGCACATTAGGCAGTTGGACCCCCGGGACCAAAGGGATGTTATGATCATGTTCACCTCTAGAGGGTGGAAGCTCTTTAGGTTTGTCAGATACCTACTAGTGGTAGTCTAAGACCTATTTCATCTCAGGATGAATATGAAGAGTAGTGGAATCTATGGCCTGGATGGCATTAAACTGGGCAATGACTCCATGATGTCCCTTTTTCAACAACTTTTCCATTCAATGCGAGTAGATGATAGTAGGAGCACATGCTTGGAGTCCATGTAGCATATGAATGTGATCATTCTGCTTAAGGCTCACTTATAACTCCTGGAAATCCATTGTGATTGGGCCTAGTGTGTGAAGCCATTCAACACCCAAGACAATTTCACAACCACCCATATTAATTGCAAACCTGTGGGTCTTTAGGTGGTAGTCTCCCATCTGAAGTTTAATATTTTTGCAGCGGCCTTCACATTTCATTATCCCCCCATTAGCAATAAGGACTTGGAAATTATAGAATTCCCTTACAAAATAATGAATATCTTCGACGACTCGCTTATGGATAAAATTATGAGTGCTGCCACTATCAATCAATACCACTATGGGACGATGTTTAAGAAAGCCTCTGATTTTGAGAGTTTGGGGCATAGAAATGTCGGTCAAAGCATGCAGTGGGATAACTGGTTCATCTGGCATAGCTATGAGATCATTTTCATGTTGGGTTTCCTCGGCTTCGTCCTCTAGCCCCCTAAGGGGTGGGGCTTCCTCAGATGAGTTGTGATCAGTAACATCAATTTGAAAGAATTTGGGCTCCTTGCATTTATGCCCTGGGGAGTATTTGTCATCACAATAGTAGCACAATCCTTGTTTTCTTCATTCCACCATTTCTGTTGGAGACACCTTTTTAACCTTAAGTGTTTGGGTAGGGCCCTGAGCCTGGGTGGGACACCCCTTGGCTACGAAATTAGGATGAGTAGACTGGGCAGCTAAAACAAGTTCCACTTCAATAGCCTTTGTGCAAGCGTCTATCCATGTAGGTGGGTGGTGCATATGAACATGTGCTTGGATGGCTTCTTTGAGACCACTGATGAAACCCTCCAAGTAGAATTCATCTCCTAGACCTTCTATTTGAATGGCCATTGTCTCAAAGGCTGCAATGTAGTCTTTTACTGTGCCTGTCTGTCGGAGCTTAGTAAGACAACCCAAAAAATCAGATTCTTTGTCGAAGCGGTCACAAAGGGCTTTTGAGAACAAATGCCAAGTTATGTTCCCGAGATAACATTTCACATGCCATTCCCACCATTGTCATCTCTCTTGGTCCAAGTAAAGGGCTCCCACACGTAGTTTAGTTTGATCATCGCGAATATCATTCAGAATGAAATATTGTTCCATTTGTGCTACCCATACTACCGGATTAGAGCCATCAAATTTATACATGTCCTGCTTGGTTGGCTGAGGGTGGGAATGATGGTGATTTCCATGGAAGTGAATATGATGGCTAGATTCTCCTTCAAGGTGTTCGTCAATAATATGCGCCTCTTGATGAAACCCCAACGTGCTCTTATGGAGATGTGAAATTGATGCATAAATTTTGTCCAGTTGTTCCTTGAAATCATCCAACCTTGTTTCAAGGCACTTGATCTTCTCATTGGCCATGACTTGAGCTCTGGTTTCTACCATACATGGATCTCGATCACTTGAAGTCATTTTGAACAAATTTGGGACCACTAGAAATTAAAGCTGACAAGTGAATGGTACCACTACGATCAGCTCATCGTCTTGAATCTTATGGGCTAAGTCTCTTATTAGCATCTTGGAAAGGCCTCAGACTTTCTTTTTTACTCTGAACAGAGTTTTACTCCCCGCTGATCAATATTGCAGTGGCCGAATTCCAAAGAACTTGACCCTGCCCAATGTCCTGCGAAAATCGAACCCGTACTATAGCAGCAACAAGCCTTACGGTGCAGAGAGTTAGATCTGCCTACGAAACCCCAACTACTAATTGTGAGTTGCATTGCGGCAGTAGAACCCCAACTGTTGGATCTGATTGGTGAGGTGGTAGTAGAACCCCAACTACTATATCTAAATTGGACGATGGTGGTAGAACCCTAATTGCTGGATCTAATCTGGAAGATAAGATAATGGGCGATCATCAAAGAGTAGAGGGAACTATGGTCACAAAGGAGTGTCAGGTGCTACAGATAGAAATATACATAAGGCTCCAACAATAGTACTCGGCCCAATCTTTCAGGGCACTAACTAAGGAGGATCAACCGTACCCTTAGCTGTACTACCTGACTACCCTATCATACATGTGAGCAATCTCCCCGAGTGTTGTTCTCAATGTACTGTAGCAGCAAGATGACTGGCGACTTATCTAAGGCGAGGCTTTAGGTGATCCTAGGGGGCTTCTGATATACCCAAATGGTACGTGGAAGTGCAGTTCATGCGCGGTTTTGTCTAATGTACTACTACTCGAAGGGGTACCCACAGGGGTTATAAGGAGGTCCAACAAGCATGACCACCTCTTGTATTTCCTGTGTGCATGCCTCCCCAAATCTACAGGTTTATGCGCTCAACGACAGATCCCGTGGTTTAAAGATGTTGGAACACGTCTCTAGCCTAAAACAAAATCTGGAAAAAATGGAGGTGCCACTGGCCTTGGAAAGTGCTCTGATACCACTTATTATACTCTTGACATGCGAGAAATTCCAGAATACCAAATATGCAAAGACGTACAACTTAGAACATAGAATAAAATGATAAAAACAACAAGTATTTTATTATTCAGTGATAAAAGCAATGTGCACTTGCCTCTTTGAGGGGGCAACCTCCAGCAGAGAAGAGCTCAATTACAAAATAAGACTCGATGATCTTTCCCTTCTAACTATGACTATTTATAGTTAAATGACCTTCAACAACCTAATGACTAGTGGTCCCTTGCATAACACGGGTTAACCGCTTTATTTATTAATTATGGCATGTTTGCAACTAACTATGGCCCCTTTCTTAAATGCAGGTTAACCACTTACAATTATTAATATAGGCTTATTTACTCTTTAACTAACTATGAATATGAATCGACCCTATTAGGTTTATTACATAAATAAAGGGGTTAGGGTTGGACGCTAACAATGCTGGGCTCATCCATTCTCCACCACTCTTCTTCTTCTATGTCCTCTTGCTGTCTTCTTTTCTAACCTCCACTCTACTGTGGGCACTGATGATGACCTTTCTCCTCTAAAATTACCTCTTCAAAATATTCTACCACTTTGCAACACTCCTTCTAACTCCACCACTTCTTCTTTTTCCTACGCAACTTTAGTGGGATGACTTGGCATACCATTTTCTTCATAACATTCAAGGATCTCTTGCACCACCTTCATTATTTTCTTCCTTTTCCTCATGCATATCTATCTTGCCTCTCCATATTACATCTCTGCAATCCCCCAAATCACCCTAAATGCACAAGGGTTCTAGTTTCTCAGAGCATCAGACTCCATCTCCAATAAGGATTTGTCACACAACAACATCTTCACAAATGTTGGAAATATTTGAATAAAGTGTCCTTGGGGACCTCTCAACAATTGGTGTTCAATGACTGTATAGGAAATAATGGGTCCAATGGTGAATTATGTGATGTACTCACCAATCACACTTTACATCCAAAAGTTGACAACCCACGTGATCTAGTTATCCACTGACTATAGTCTTCAAATTCATTTAGGGGTCCAAGTCCTCTTCTCGTCCAAACTCCAGTGTGGGTTTTGGTTGTTCAACCTTCGAATCCACCTTATAAGAAATTTAGGAAACTTGCAAAACAAAATCACATCCAAATATTCAGTGAAGACATATTTCTCTAGTCATTCTTCAACATCAATCCTTCAGTGCTTGATTTCTCCTGCAACAAATTCATGCATTTTAGTTATAAACCATCTAACAATTTTCTCCTCAGTGGGATTCCACATCCCCTCTGCTTCAAAATCTTAGTCCCGACAATGGAACCATTTGTTGGGAACTTTTTGACTATATGTCTAGCTTGGGTTTCTTGCTTGTGATGCATTGAACAAAGTACCTATTGTTACCAACCCTTTCGGAAATGTCTGTAAAAAAAGAAAAGTCTCACCTTAGGCACTTTATGGGTAGTTGCAAGAACTAAGTTTCTGCAATTGGGAAGGGAATGAGATTCTAATGGACAACATTTTATCACATGAGTCAGACCCTCAACACTCAGGCACAAGGTTTACCATTCTCAGACAACATAATGCATTATTTACATTGAAGTTCAACATGACCATGAAAGCACTAACATAAAAATATATTAAAGGGGGCCTAGAATCCCCATAATAGAGCTTGCATTTTACCCTTGTAACATTATTATTTTTAAACACATAATTCACATCAACATTATAATAAGCAAAATTATAGTAATTAAACAATAAACCATATCAAGCCATAGGTCAACATGAGAACAACAAAAATCACCCAATGTGTTCTTCTATTAACTCATGGTCGCAGAATACATCAAAATTACCAGTTTTATACAGCTTTCACAACTCACCAACCCAAGGGAATCATAAATACAATGTTAATGTTCACAAACCCTAACAAAATAGGAATCCCTAACTAAGAGTTCTTCAATGCAAAACCAAATTCTGGAACCAAACATAACATTGCCCCTAGCCAAATGGACTCTCCCTATTTTATACATCATTTCATGATCAAAATCACTAAAGTTTTTTTTTTTTTTTTTTTTTTTTTTTTTGGTTTTTTTCAATTTACCCAAAAATATTTTGTGTTTTACCATTCTTTACTAACATATATTTTAGAGTCATTATTAGATTTAAACTGGACTTTTCTTGTTGTGTCGTTCCTCTGTGACCACACCCTAATAGACTATGTAGTTTTCCATGCTTGTTGTCATTGCATGCGCTTGCTTCTTCTACATGACACCTATGTGCTTTGTGCTTTGCTTCTCCTTTTCCTATGTGCATTCCTAAAACTTCAAAACTACCTCTAGCAGGGTGGTATTCCTTTGAAATCACTGCTTATTTAATGTGCCTTTGTTTCTCTTAGGAGTTGTCAAAGCATTTGGGTGAAATGGTTCATCATCTTGTTTCTTTTTTGCTTAAAATATTCTTGGAGCAATGATCTGATATGCTATCTTTCTCTATTATATTTCATTACTTCATCTACCATGGGAGGTTACTTTAGTATGTGAGGGAAATCTTAACTCGAGGCTACATCAATGTTCGACATAAGTCAATGAGTTCAAGGCCCAACTCCTTGTACTTTGACATTGTGGAGGATATTGACAAAGAAACCATAGAGAGTGGATTTCTTTGATACCATTTATCCATATTGACTTGAGAATGAAATGAAATAGTACAATATTGCACAAAAAACACAAGATATAGTGTTTAAAATAGAGTTTTACAATTAAAACCAAATAATATTGATGAATAAACTCGTGGAACACATTACAATGTACATAACAATACAAATTAGCTAGAGTGGTGGTAACTTGTATGTGAGAATAGAAATTATGGCTACATTAATTTACAAAAATCCCACAATAAGGGCCTAAAACTTCATTTTATAATGATGCCACAAAAACCTAACATGAAAAACCCTAACCCTAGCATGACCAAGGTTGAGTTAGATGAGTCCATTCCATTTGAAAAAAGGGGAGCCTTTTAAAATCAATACTTATCGAAGGTACCTTTGTTTCTATTGGTAGTTGCCAAAGGATTTAGGTGAAATGGTTCATCATCTTATTCCTTTGTCACTCAAAGAATTCTTGGAGCAACAACTTGATATAACATCTTGCTCTATTTTCTTTCCTTGCTTCATCTACCTTGGGAGTATGCTTTAATATGTGAGTGAAGTCTTAACTTGAGGTTGCTTCAATATGCAAGGGAGTTCTTAACTAAGGTCATTTGATTCAATTCCCGACTCTTTGCACCTTGAATTTGTTGAAGATATTGACAAAGAAATCATGGAGTGAGGATTGTTGTAATGCTCCCTCCCACCCCCTTAGACTCTCGAGCTTAATGGGAGATGTTACTTTTAACTAACCCAACCTACACGATCTCACTATGGAGATGGGGTTACAAAATTCCTTCATTTCCAAAGCTTGTGGAACTAGCTTTGGCAACACCAGCACATTAAGCTCATCTAGAGATTTTCAGGAATATAAATATTATCTCAATCTGACCCCCAGATTAAAAGTTATGCCCTTTTAAATATTTACCAATTAAGCCTTGCCACCTAGGCAAGATTCTGCCACGTATCCTCCCTCGTATTGTTCTTCCTGTTTTGAGGATACTTAGGACAATCTCTTTTAAAGTGTCCATACTCATTGCACCCAAAGAATTGTACTTTGGACATATCTTGCTTCCACGTGGTTGATTATTGTTCTTGTTGTTATTGTACTTTTGAAGAGGTTCAAACCTTCCAAACTTTCAATTCTTCATCTTTGATCTAGCAATAAAAGCTTGAGACTTTTCATTGGGTTCCGTGTCAACTTTGGTCTTCAAACTTGTCTCTTCTAAAATACACAAATCCCACAACTCATCGAAGTATGTTTCTTTCCTTACAAAATGAAGTAATTTGATTTGAATATTGTGACAAAGATAATAATATAGTACTTACTTGTCAAAGTGTTATGAAACCATCTCACAAAAATATAATACATCAATGACTTAGAAATCAGCCTCTTCGAGGGGGCAACCTCCTTTACATTACACAAATGAACAATTCTTGGACGATACAAATGACAAAACCTCCTTTCTATATATAGGAGTCTAAGGGGTCAAAATATAACCAAATCCGACCTAACAATAATAATATAAGGGAACAAAAATAACAATAGTGGGCTTCTATGGGGCATAATAATAACAATATGGGGACAATAGGGGCACAACAATAACAATAAGGGATACAATGACAATAGTAATGGGGGAATCACTAGTATTATAGGGACCTAACATGCCCCTCTCCTTAAAAAAAATGTTGTCCTCAATGCTTGAGTAGTTTTGGATGCTTCTGTATAAAATTCTCATCCTCCCATGTGGAATCTTTAGCCGGTAAGTTCTTCCACTTAATGAGATACTTTGAAATTGATCGATTTCGTAGTTGTCGAGTTCTTTTTTCTTTGACTGCTTTGGGTTCCAATATGATTTTTCCTTCCTCATCAAGTTCTAGTAATATTGTTTGAATTGGGAGCTTGTCACCTATAACATTCTTTAAGCATGAAACATGGAAAACTAGGTGCACTCAGGAAGTTGTAAGAAGCTCCAATTTGTATGCCATAGTACCTATCATTTTCAAAACCTTGTATAGACCATAATACTTTGGTGATAATTTATTATCCTTCTTAGCTTGCTTGAGGGACATTTGTTTATATGGTTGTAGTCGTAGGAATACCCAATCACCTACATCAAAAAAATTTTCGTTGCGATGTTGACCAGCCTATTGTTTCATTCTATTCTGTGCCAAGGCGAGGTTATCCTTTAAGAGTTGGAGAACTTAATGTTGATGCTCAATGTGATCTTCCATTGCTTGAACCTTAGAATTTTCTCTTAAATATGATGTGATGGATGGTGGATGATATCCATAAAATGCCATAAATGGGGTCATTTTTGTTGCAGTATGGAAGGAAGTGTTATACCACCATTTAGCCTGAGGCAACCATTTCACACATTGTGTTTGTTTATCAGATACAAAGCAACAAAGATATCCTTCCAAAAATTTGTTTACTATCTCAGTTTTCCCATCAGATTGAGGATGATAACATGAGCTATGAGCTAACTGAGTACCAAGGCAAGAAAATAATTATGTCCAAAAATTTCCAGTGAATATGGAATCTTTGTCGGTTACAATAATCTTTGGGTTTCCATGTAGCTTTTGAATTTTTTCCATAAATGCAATAGAAACTGTACTTGCTTTAAATGGATGAGATAATGCACAAAAGTGTGCATGCTTGGTAAGTTTGTCAATTACCACCATGATAACACTCTTTCCTTCAAACTTGGGTAAACTTGTGGTAAAATCCATTGAAACCTCCTCCCAACATTGGTTTGGAATGGATAAAGGTTGTAATAGACTTGGGGTCTTAATTTTTTCAACTTTATTTTGTTGGCAAACCAAACATTCTGCCACAACTTTTGAATATTCGATTTAAGGCCATCCCAAAAAAATTCCTTCTTAACCCTGTGGTAAGTTTTTAGAAATCCTGAGTGCCCTCCTAAGGGAGAGGTGTGCAATTCCCTAAGAATCTTTTGTTTGAGTTGGGAATTCTTACATAGGTATAACTGATCTTTGTACCATAACAAATATTTTTTCTAGCTAAATGTATTAGATGTACTGGGATCTTGTTGTAATGTTTGAATGAGTGCCCACACTTCTTCATCATTCTTCCATTCATCCCTTGCTTTGTTTATCCAATCTAGTTGAATAATAGAAATGGCGCAAAGAAATGCTTCCACATCCTCATCCTTTCTTGAGAGTGCATCTGCCATAACATTTTTCTTCCTTTTTTTCTAGATGATTTCAAAGTCATAACCCAACATCTTTGTGACCCATTTTTTCTGCTCTTATAAAGATAATCTTTGTTCTAAGAAGTATTTAGGACTATCATGATCTGTTTTTACCTTGAAGTGTCTTCCCATAAGGTAGGGTCACCATTTCTTAATTGCATGTAGTATTGCCAACATTTCCTTCTCATAAATAGATTTGTGTAAATACTTTCCTTTGATTGGACGAATTTTGAAAGCAATGGGTCTTTCTTCTTGCATTAGAATAGCACCAATTCCATTTCCTGAAGCATCACATTCCACAATAAAGGTTTTTGTGAAGTCCAGTGTAGCTAAGACCGGTGCTTGTCACATTGCCTCTTTAAGATGTTCAAAGGCCTTTGTTGTTACCGGAGTCCATGAAAATGCATATTTCTTCAATAATGTTGTTAGCGGTGCTGCTATTCTCCCATAATTCTTAACAAACTTGCGATAATACCCTATCAACCTGAGAAATCCTCGCAGATGCTTTATGGATGTAGGGATTTTCCATTCCTTAATGGTTTTAATTTTGCTAGGGTCTACCTTAACACCTTCATGGGATACAATATGACCCAGATATTCCACCTCTTGTACTCCAAAGAAACATTTTGAGATTTTTGCATATAATTATTTCTCCTCCAATAGTTTGAGCACCCTGTCAACATGTTGAACATGATCCTTCCAAGACTTGTTGTAGATTAGTATATCATCAAAAAATACTAACACAAATTTTCTAAGGAAGGGTTTGAAAATGGAACTCATAAAACCTTGAAATGTAGAAGGTGCATTGGTAAGGCCAAAAGGCATGACCAAAAATTCATAATGACCTTCATGAGTTCTAAATGTTGTTTTCAGAATCTCTTCAGTCTTCATTCTGATTTAATGATATCCTAAATGAATATCCAACTTGGTTAAGTAAATTTTATCCATGCAATTCATCCAATAATTCATCGATGATAGTAATGGGAAATTTATCTTTAATAGTGAGCTAGCTGACCTCCTTATAATCTGGCACATGCACCATGATCCATCCTTCTTGTGAATCAATACTACTAGAGTAGGGAAAGAACTTTGACTAGGTTGAATTATACCAGCTTCTAGCATTTCTGCAACCATACGTTCAATTTTACTCTTTTGGGCATAGGGATATCTGTAAGGCCTAATGTTTGGAGGAACACTTTCTGGAATCAAATGAATAGCATGATCATGGTCATGAATAGGTGGAAGGCCTTTGGGAGTCTCAAATACCTTGGAATGATTGTCCAAGACTTTTTGGAGATATGGAGAAATATATGATTTCAATGTGGGAACCTCTAGTGAACATAATTGTGGAATTATGCCTCATTTTTCTTTCTTTAGAAGCTTTTTCATTCCGTTAGAGCTGATTATCTTTCCCGATTTCCTTATGATACCCCTTAATTCAACTTCCTTTCCTTGTGAAGAAAATTTCATGAAAAGTTATTGAAAATTAAAATCTATTGTACCCAAGGATTGTAGCCATTGGACTCCTAGTACAACATTAGCACCACCCATTGGAATGGAAAGCATTGGGCTATTCAATACATATTCTCCCATGGATAGTGTTGTAGCTTATGTTGTGATTTAAGCCTTATTTATAAATTTTATCATAATGTGTGGCCTAAAATCATTAAAGAGGGTTCAACCTAATTAATCCTTTATATTTTCCACTCCGCAAAGACTAAAGATAATGAGGTATTTATAATATATCAAAATTGCAAAAGGAATAAGTATAAAGGAATTGGCCCATGTAATAAAGTTAAATCGCAATGTAAAATGGAGCCATAACCGATATATACATATATATGTAATATATCAGATTTATAAAGAAACAAGCATTAAAGTATTGAAGGGCCGGACCTAAAAGGTAAATATATTGTGGTTTAAAGTCCTGTTGGGTCCACCCTTACACAGAGCCATGAACGTTGGGATTTGCCAATTGCGATTCATGATGGCGAACCCAAAACACATATATGTTATATTTTATAAGCCGACGGGTCCGCTTTATCGCATAATTCTTAATACATACACATATAACTATGCTGATAGCGATATGGGTAGGCCAGACCTGAAAAATTATGTGTTGTGTTTATAATTTCGACGTGTCCGCGGTAATGGCAGGCCGGACCCCATATGCTTCGATCTATAATTCCGTCGGGTCTGCAAAGCCATATAGTGGTTGTTTCTGCTAATTTGTGATTGCAGGCCGGACCCGATATCATATGTATTATGATTTATAGTTCTGTCGAGTCCGTGGTCATTGCATAACATATATATATATATATTATATATATATATATATATATATATATATATATATATGGTTTCCTATGCCGATTGCGATGAAAAAGCACATTTTATGGTATATTTTTGTTATAAAAGTATATAATGGAAAAAGAGCGTTGATATATATGGAAAATGCCAATTGCGATATGCGATGGGAGTTCAGATCTGATGGATTTATGAAATAGATTTAATACCTTTTGAGTTTCACAGTAAACTAAAGGTTTGCATTATTTTCATTATATAAAGGGAAGATCAGTGATATGGCTAGAATTGAAGAAAAAGGCAGTTGGTCGAATTTGACACATGCGTAAGCCCAGGTTTTGCACAAGTTAAACACAGTTTATTATAATTAAAGCAGATTAAAGCATATATAGAGAAACTTAGCAGTGGATTAACAGAGCAAGTCAACAATTATTGTCTTCTTTTAAAATCAGTTGTTTTCTGTTATTTTATGTTCTTTGAGGTGTCTTTAAACCTCTGTAAAATTCTGTAATAGGTTTCTAATCCAGATAGTTAGGGAACAATTTAGTAGTTTGACAGTTGTAGAGATCAACAACTGTTTCACAAATGTATAAAGGGAGGAAAATTTACAGAGAAAGGGTTGGTGGTTCGAACTTTGGAGAACCCGGAGACTAGGACTGTATTCCTGATATCATCATTGATTAATGAAAGAATTAGAAGTTTCCATGAGTTATTGCATATAATTTTGTAAGCTTCTTTGTCATGTATCATGCTATGTTTTATTATTTTCAAGTATAGTAATGAAGCAACATGTCTTTATTTACTTATGTAGATAAGGTTAAAGTTCCTTAAAAGAGCGCTCCTATACTTGAAGTCCTCACTTTCTTTCTAAATTATAGATAATAGTTTCTGTGAAAGATCAGCATATTGTCTATGATCCAGTTCTCATTATCATAATTCCTCTAAGTTACAGATAGTAGTTTTTGTGAAAGATCAACATATTATCTTTAGCTTCCCCTTCAAACTATCTTCATCCATCATTTATATTTAGCAACAAATGGCATTCTGAGATGTTCTGGTCATACATGTATTACGAGTTTAAAACCAAGTTTCCAAGTCCTTCATTTGAGAACACAACAAATAATAAGTGACAGTAAGTGATATTTATTAATGTCTTAAGCATAATTTCCCTACAACCAGGAAATTGGTTTCTTAAGGAACAACAAATAGCTTGATATTATGGTACTTTCTTGAGCAATTTATGGTTCCTCCACTTGCAACCATCACTTGACACTCTGGTGTTGGATATAGGAAGTAATTCAATTCCTTGGCTATATTAAAATGTATAAAATTATGGGTATTGCTCGAATCAATCAACACTATTACCTTTTTCTTCTTGATATGCCCTTCTATCTTGATAGTTTGATGAGTGGTAATTCCAGCCAATGCATTACAAGATATGGTCAGATTCATTTCTTCTTTCTCTAGGGTTTGTTCCTAGTGTATATCCTCTTCTTTTGATGTTTCTTGTTCCTTTTCTTCCCCCTCTTCACAATCTATGTAAAATAATTTCTTCTCAACACACTTATGATCTTCAGTGTATTTTCTATCACAACTGTAACAAAGCCCTTTTGGTCTTTTTTCTTCCAATTTTTGTGGTGTCAACCTTGTAGGTTGTGTATGGCTAGGGGAAACAACACTTCCATCTTTATGATTGTGAGTGGTAGGCTTCCTTGTTGCCATAATTTTGCTTTCCATTTTTCTTGCCAACCTAAATGCCTTCTACAATGAATCAGGTTTCCAAAGGTGAACCTCATGTTGGATGTTATCCTTTAAAGTCCCTATGAACACATCAATCCTATGCTCCTCTGGAACATATTTTACCCTTATATTCAACTTTTTGGAATTCCTCAATGTGCTCCATCATTGAACCCTTTTGTTTGAGATTTATCAATTGGCTAAAAAAAGTGTTGCTTTTTGTATCCTCATAATTTTCTATCATTTCATTCGTAAAAATAGCCTAAGTGACAATTTGTTTATGAGAGCAAAGCCATCGATACCATACAAAATGATTTGGTTCCAAATATAAAATTGCAATGTGTACCTTTTGTGTGTTTTTCACATTATGGAGATCGAAAAATTGCTCCATCTATAGTATCCATGTTACGGGATCCTTGCCATCAAACTTCCTCATATCGATCTTTGGAACATGGTGGGTCTTAGATCCAATTTTAGAGTCTCTGAAATCACGAGTAACATTTATTTTGTTCTCATCATGAGTTTCCTTTACTACCCTTTCGCCATTAGTAAGCATTTCTTGCAGAAACTTTGTCAAATCTGTCTTTAAATCTTCGATCTTAGCTTCCACGTCTTTCTTTAAATCATCCATCTTAGCTTCCACGCCATCCATCTTAGCTTCCACATCATTCATATTAGCTTCTACGCCTTTCTTTAAACCATCCATCTTAGCTTCTGTTACTTTTTGTGAGAGTGAATTTTGTTGCACTTGGTCTCGTAATTTTGATATATCATGTTGCATTTCCTCCTCTTCTTCATGAGTAATGCTAGAGATTTCAAGTTGCTTACTAGCGGTTTCCATTTTCTTTCTTCGGAGCATCAATTAATGATAACAATGCTTCATTATGCCCTTTGAATTCCTTTAAACTAATTTTTCAAAAAAAAAAAAAAAAAAAAAAAAAAAAAAAAAAAAACAAAACTTTTTTGACTTTGTAGGAGCTCGATATTGAATCTGTTGTATCTCTATAATTTCAGATCTCCAAGTTCTGAAATTTATGCCTAAGGCAACCCTTTGATTCCTCTTTGTAACCCTACAATTTTGATCAAGATTGGATTCTCCAATGAAGAGTTATGCCAAATATTCCACGATGACCTGATTATAGACTAGTTCAGTAGAGTGAGCTTGTACGAAGTGCCACGTGTCATTGTTTTGACCTTAGGACCTGAAACCAATATAAAGAAAACTACAAGCTATCCTATTTCTGTAACTTCTTACGAAATTTCAATCTGATGGTCAGAAAAAAGTTATGACAATTTTCCCTAGGTCACCTGTTTGAGATATAATTCGGGATCCTGCAAAAACCATAACTTCCTTGGATCATATCTCTGAAAATATAGTGAAAAAAGATCCGAAATTTGGACCCAATGTTCAGAGAGATTTTGGCTCAAATTGGGTTTTTTTTAATCTTTTGAAACGTCATAGAAAACAAGTTATAGCGAAAATGCCATGATGACCTATTTGGAAGAGCGAAACCCTAGAATCCAAGCTCTGATACCAAATGTTATGAAACCAGCTCACAAAAAGATAGAAAAGATAGATCAACGAATTAGAAATCAGCCTCTTCAAGGGGGAAACCTCCTTTACATTACACAAATGAAAAATTCTTGGATGATACAAATGAAAAAACCTCCTCTCTATATATAGGAGTCTAAGGGGTCACAATATAACCAAACCGACCTAAAAATAATAATATAAGGGCACAAAAATAACAATAGTGGGCTTCTATGGGGCACAATAATAACAATATATGGATAATAGGGGCACAACAGTAACAATAAGGGATACACTGACAATAGCAATGGGGGAATCACTAGTGTTATAGGGACCTAACACAAAGAGTATCTTGCCTGATGATGATGTCATCAAATGTCTTGATGCTCCAAGATTTTCCAAGAGACTTCAAAGATGTCCTTGAATGATGGCTTCTAGGATGGTTGGCACAATAGTATCTTCAAGCTACTAATGAATGATGATATTTCCAAGATTGTTGATGATTTTTCCAAGAATCTTGATGCTTCTTAGGTGATGAATTCTATAGAAATGTTTTCCAAAATTAGTGATGATCAAAGATCTTCCAAGAGAGATAGATTGGTAAGTTGACGATCTTCTTTTATGATGATGAGTAACCAAGAGCATTCAATGATAGAGAGAGATGAATAGATGATGTAGTAGTCTTCCTTTGATTTTTCTTCCTTATGTCCTTAGCAAATTATGTCCTCCAAAGTAGCTCTGATGAATCTCTTCCATTTGTACAAAAATGAGTGATCTTCAAGTTGCCTTCTCCTCACCTTAGCTCTAATACCATGTTGAGAATTTATTAGGGTAGATAATTAGGGTTGATTTCTCTTTACATGATAATTTCTTGTGAATATATGTTGGTTTATTATTAATTTTATTATGTTTTTTTCATCAAACAATTATCCAAACCGTAAACCATGAATATCACAAAAAGACAATGAACACAAGATATAGGGTCCAAGCCAGGGGAAAACCCCACAAGGGGGAAAACCTAGTCAAATATTCTCTTCTTATAGAATTAGATAAAAGAGAGAAATACAAGACCAAAAATCCAAGACCAAGACCTCCCACAAGGCCCAAGTCATCCCTCCTTCCAAACTCTTTCAACAATTCAAAGTCAACTAAAGTCAACGATAGCCAATGCTCTCCAAATCTGGAAAACTTCTGATTTTCAGCCCTTCTAACTTCCTAATTTCACATGTCACAAAAAAAGAGAAAAAAGCTTCACATGTGTGCCAAATTTCTTCCTTCTTTAACTCTCACTCTCTTTTGACTTTTGCTCTTTTCTTTGACTTCTTCGCTAGTTTTCTCTCTCTTCTTGGCACAAAAATCAAACATTCTTGTGACAATCCAAATGAGGATGAGTTGCATTGTGTTAATACACATCCACGAGGTTGAATGGGTCCCTTTTGAGGCTGACTTGTCCAAGTAGGGCCGAATTAGTCTTGTGGGACAAAATTGACGATTTTGACTCAAATAAAACTATTTTTCTTACTTCTTTCAAAATTCCAAATGGGACTTGACTCAAGTAAAATAGATTGACTCACGAAAAATATTATTTTGACTCAATAAATCCTAGAAGCATTAAAAGCATGCTTGACCTAAATAACAATTTGACTCGAGCATTGAACCCATGCTTGAAAATTAAAAATTCTTGTTCTTTTTTTGGTTTTTACATGAAATATATAATGACATAAGTAGAATGATAATTATGAAGACTAAACCTATTTACATTTTCCAACACATAGAACCTATAAATATCTAAATATCTAACTTGCATTCAAATAATTCGACCCTAACCCGCATCTGGGGCTCCGCGATGTTTTGTCGTGCACTCAACCCTTGGATGTTCCAGGTTTCAGATACATCCTCCATTTTGTAAGGAAACCCTTCATTGTGCCAAATAATCACCAAACAATCCCATGATCCATGTGGATATTGGTGGCCACCCAACTATTCCACTTGGACCCTCACCATTGTTCTTTTAGTTTTTCAGTTTCCTCAATTGTAGCACAATTTACTATTTTTGGCAGTATTTCGGGTCCTGAACTTCCAGAGCCATTTTGAGGCCCTAAATGATGTAAATCTAGAGATTTCTATGGAAATCACATCAAATGTTATAGTCCTCAAATCGATATTTCTAACGAGGTATCATACATGTCAAACTGAGATAATATGACCAAGTTACGACTCCAGGAAGTTGGCTGCCCAACTAACCCCAACAGGGCCCATAAACTTTTAGTGTTACATCTCCTCGAGTTAGGGTTTTTAATGTTCAGGGTTTTCTCTTCTCATTCAATAATACACAGGCCCTTGAGCCTCATTGTACCTTAGTTCAGAGGCATGTAGTCACCACATCTCTTCTCAGAGATAAGCTACCATCGCCTAAGCTAGTCTTATTTCCATTTTGTTTATAAGCATATTTCAGAATTTGATATTAATGAAATGAAGTGTTATTTCTGTTACATCTTTGTATTTATGGTTATATCTGTAGTTTGTTGCATTCCACTTTAAATCTGGATCAATGGTATCAGAGCGGTCTTCTCTTTCTCTATTTTTATTTACATGTCCCCAACGAGGTCGAGATATAAGGAGTTAGGGCTCGATCTGGTTGAAACTTTGCAAGATCAACCTCGCAGACCCCGATGACCACCCATGGGGGAAGAAAATAAATATGAGGGAGTAGGATATCCTATCAAAATATTGCTCGAGGAGGCCCTCGAGAAACAAAGGAATGCGATGATGGATAACTTTTCCCAGATCCTTCAACGGTTGCCCACCAATGGCACATCCACATCTAGAAACCACTCTGGAGGCTCCACACATTTTAAGGTACAAGTAAACTTTGACATTCCCATATTTGAGGGCCAAATAGATGCAAATTCTGTAGATACACAGTTAAATCTGCTAGAAGGATATTTTTTTATTCATGATTTTTCCAGCCAGGAAAATATTACTTTTGCTCTTCTCAAAGCCGCCCCCCACGTCAAGGATTGGTGGGAAACCTATTGTAAGCAGAATGATGAAAGTACAACCTCATTGTTTTCAGCCGCTCCCACTTGGAACTTGTTTTGGGATGCGAAGCAGTACTAACCTATCGAGAGATATGAGGACAAATACATAAAGTGGACCACGCTGCGACAGGGAAAGGAGCAAGATGTGCCGAAGTTTACCAATGTTCTTCATACCCTTCACACGAAGTTGGGTATCAAGGATTCTGAGAAACACTTGGTACTCAAGTACCATGGCTACCTACAAAGACACATCTAGGATGAGATGGTGTTCCTGGGCATCTCCTCGCTCAGCATGGTGTACCGATACGCCGTCAATATTGAGTAGAAGTTTAAACATACTTTGGATTTGTGAATCCGAAGCAAGGGAAAGGTACCCCCAAACCCCAGAACAAAGGACAAATCCAAGGAGGGATGCTCGAGGAAAACACGCCAAAACCATAAGAAAAGAACAACACTTCGAAGCCAAATAAGGATATAGGAAAGTGGTGTGAGTTCCATAAGAGCTCCAACCACAACACAATTGAGTGTCAGGCCAAGCAGTCACTGGTGTCCGAGCTAAAGGCTTCGAAATCAGATGCATGTTATGACTCTGAGTTAGAACCTGAAAAGGGGAATGAAAAATGGAATCATATTATCGTTGCAGAGCCTAAAGCCACCATTGCCACCACAAAGATCCAAAAGGTGGAAGCCGAAGATCCAAAGGAGGAGGAGCGTCTCTTCCACTCCCATATGTGGGTAAAGGGTTCCCCGCTACAGTTCATTGTCGATAGCGGGAGACAAAAGAGCCTCATTGCAGAAAAGGTCAAGAAGTGGCTTGGTTTACTGACCACAACACACCCACAACCATACACCATCGAGTGGATTCACCAAAGACGAGATCTTTGCGTGAGCCAACAATGTCGCCTTCCATACAACATCAAGCCTTTGATGGATGAGGTATTATGTGGCGTTGCTCCCCTTGATGTTTGTGATGTATTATTAGGCCAACCATACTTGTGGAAGCAACATGCTATATATGAGTCAAGCCTCGCACTATTATTGTTACCTTGGGAAATAAGTTGTATTGGATACCAGAGGTAGCACCGCCTACCACCATCTCTCTGGTTACTACGAACAATGTAGTAAGCTCATTTCCAAAATCGGGACATTTGTTTTACTGATGATACACCCTCAGGGAAAGAAGAAGATGGTAGTCGTGACCTCCAAACAGGGCCCCTCCGCATGACAACAATAAATGGACAAGGTCGTGGAGGATTACAAGGACATCTTCACCTCCCCCACAAGGGTGCCTTTGCACTATCAGGTCAAGCACACCATCGATCTAACCCCAGGTGTGCCATTGCCAAATGGACCAATCTATCAGTGCTATGTTCTGGAGAACGATGAAATCAAGAGGTAGATTCAGGAGCTACTGTAGAAAGGTCACATCTGACTGAGTCCATTTCCCTATGGGAGCATGATCGTGTTGTTATAGAAGAAGGATGGGACTTGGAGACTCTGTATTGACTATCGGGTGTTAAATAAGATCACTGTTTGGAATAGGTACCCGATCCCATGGATTGATGACCTTACGGACCAACTCAAAGGGGGAAATATTTCAATAAGATCGACTTGAAGTCTAGATATCACTAGGTATCAATCGAACCCTTCGATGTGTGGAAGGCTGCCTTCAAAGCCAAGGAGGGCCTTTTCGAATGGTTGGTTATGCCTTTCGGGTTCACGAATGCTCTTGCAAGCTTCATGAGGATGATGGATGACATCTTATGGCCATTCACCAACTCATTTGTAGTGGTATACTTGGATGAAATCCTGATCTTTATCCAGAGTTGGGAAGACCACCTCCACCTCATCCGACAGGTTCTCCAAACACTGCGGTAACACAAGCTGTGTGCCAATTTGGAGAAATGCACTTTTTGCATGACCCAGGTTCAGTATCTGGGATACATTATTGATGAATGAGGGGTGAATGTGGATCCAACCAAGATCCAAGTCATTCGGGATTGGCCAGCCCCAACCACTATGACAAATCTCCACAACTTTCTGGGTCTTGCTAATTTCTACCGCATGTTCGTGTTGGGGTTCTCTCATATCACTTGGCCCTTGAGTCAAGTCACCAAGGGAGGAGTGAAAGAAAAATTATTTTGGTATGAATCTCAATAGAAGGCATTCACAGAGTTAAAACATCATCGCTGCTCTACACTAGTGCTCACATTACCAAACTTGCAACAACCATTTGAGACCGAGACAAATGCCTCTGACTATGCTATTGGGGCAGTCGTTACTCAATAGGGGCATCCAGTGGCATATCACAATGAGACAGTTTCAAACACAGTTCGGAAGTATCCCACTTATGAGAAAGAGATGTATTCTATTGTGCAGGCCTGCCAACAATGGAAGCTTTACATTTTGGAGAAGGAAACAATCATCCACACAGACAACCGACCCCTACAGCTCATATAGATGCAAGGGAAGTTGCAGAATGATCACCATCAAAAGTGGTCCATATACCTACAATAGTTCCATTTGAATATCAAGTACAAGAAGGGAAACACCAATAATATTGCAGACTGCCTCAACCGACCACCGATCATGGTGTTAACCACCATGCTCAACTCTTGTGGGAATGAGACTTCTAATTGACCACTTCTCTACAAAAGTGACCTAGAATTGGGCCACACAGACCATACGCTCTTGGAGGGTCAACAAGTTTTAGATTTTCACCTCCTGGATGCTTTGTTATGCCACCTAGGACACCGTTGTGTTCCTTCAAGTGAGCATGCCAAGATGATTTGGGAAGCACACTACAACTAGGCTGTTGGGCATTTCGGGGTCGAGAAAATGGTGGCAGTACTATAGAAGTAATTCTATTGGCAGAATCTTCAACAAGATGTCGGGAAGTACATCAGATCCTACACTTCCTGCGCCATTTCCAAACTGACCATCAAGAAGCAAGGCCTCTATACTCCGCTGCCTACCCTTATTCGACCTTGGGAATCCATCTCCATGGATTACATGTTGGGTCTTCCTACTACTAAGCATGGAAACAACTATGTTTTTGTGGTCATTGACAAATTCTCAAAGATGGCCATTATGGTGGCCTGCAAGAAGAATATCACAACAGAAGCCACTGCTAAACTCTTCTTTGAACGAGTGTGGATACACTTTGGGATCCCATAGTCTATCATCTCAGATTAGGACAACAGGTTCCTCAGTACATTTTGGTCCAGTCTCTGGTCGATGCTGGACACCAAGCTCATTAATTCCACAACTTTCCATCCCCAAACTGATGGCCAGACAAAGGTCGTCAACATGATGATTGTACACATTCTGTGCATGTACAACTCAAAGCATCCACACACATGGGATGAGAGCCTCCCCTATGTCCAACATAGCTATAACCAAGCTCTCCACAGTTTGACTGGCCACAACCCTTTTTAGGTGGGCTTGGGATTCCGACCACTATGTCCCATTGATGTGGCCATACCATTTAATATGACTCAGGAAGATTCAGCTCATGTGCAGTCTAAAGCTTACTAGGAAATAGCTTCATTGATCACATTCAACACATCCATCAATAGGTCCATGCCATATTAAACAAAGCCAATGCTAAGTACAAGTAGTGACATGATCAACATCAAGTGCCACACAAGTTCCAGGTGGGCGACAAAGTTTGGCTACATTTGCAAAAGGAGCACCTCGCTGGGCCCCATCACAAGATTCACCCGCTTCAATATGGGTCTTAAACCATCATCAATGATGTGGGAGATAATGATTTTGAGCTCAACATTCCCCCATTCCTTGGCCTCCACCCAGTGATCAATGTGGATCAGCTTCGGTCATACTTTCCACCATTACTAGACACATCTGGCATTACGGAACAACTCACACCAAAATAGTTAAATCCAAATTGCATTGAACAAGCTGCAACTGATTGGATCATGGACACATAGATCAAGAACACTCTTTAGCAGAAGATCCAGCTATATCGATTTGTTAAAGTCGGCCAACTTCTGCACCAAGGCAAATGTCTCACTAGGGACCAAGTCCAACAGAAGTTTCCTCATCTCATGGAGGAACTCAACGCAATGGAGAAAATTGCTTCCTAAGGGGGGAGGACTGATCTAGGTGGATATTGGTGGCCACTCGCCTATTCCACTTGGACCCTCACCATTGTTCTTTCAGTTTTTTCAGTTTCCTTAATTGTAGCATAATTTACTATTTTTGGAATTTTTATTTATTTATTTATTTATTTTTATTTTCGGGTTCTGAACTTTCGAAGCCTTTTTGAGGCCCTAAACGATGTTTTTTTAAATATTGCCATCCAAGCCTGCAATGTATCCATATTGGATATGGAATTCTTGCCAATGACTCATCTACTCCCAGATAAAAGTCTGATCTCCAATAATGCTTAGACTTAGAAACTCTAAGTATTTCAAGGGATTTTCCCAAGATTACATTGGAGCTTATGTTTCTCATAACACTAACTTGTATAATAATTAAACCCTCATTCCACACTAACATTCTAGACATTCTTCATGACCATGATACTCCAATGAAGCTATCAACATGCCTACTAACAAGAATTGAAACAAAACAAGCCATGGCTAACACTACTATGAAACTCATTACATCATATTAATCCACTTAATAAACCCCAAATAGGCTCCATTAGATCCACTGATGTAACATGCCACACACTCAACACCAACCTTAGAATTTCAAGAGCTTTTAAACAACATAGATCCATGATATTTGTTACATATCAAACAATGGAATTCATACACTATAACAATTTAACTCAACACATTAAGCATTCATACATGACCATGTAATTAGCTCTGCAACTTAGGAACATATCTACAAACGTAGAGGTCTCCAAGCCCCTCATAACCATGAGTACATAAAGATAACATCTCATCAAAGACAATCGTGAATATCACATTTCTCCATTGGTAGTGTTGATACATACATTCGTATAATACAAAACAATATCATTCACCATTCATAGTTCAGAGCCCACCACAACTCTACCTTCTCAACACTACAATTTCTCTTTACATCATGCTCCTCATCATGATTTCATGCTTGTGAATACACTAATCTTTCTTGCCTTTTCTCCAACGAGTTATCTCACTCTGATATCAGGTTGTATTCCTGTGATTTCGAGTGTGTCCCTTCTATGTATGTCTTTGCATACCACCTTTGCTACCTCTATCTCCTCTCCACAGGCTCTTCACATGCCTCTTCATTCCCCTTATTTCCTATCCCTTTCATGTTGACTTCCAAAACACATCTTGTGATATAGTAAGGCCGCATGGAATTTTTGTCCTTTATTGTAGGTTGCCCATACACACTTCAATGCTTGCACTAGGAGGGCCATAAATTCATGAAGGAAATATGTGGTAAAGTAAATGAAGTGGCTTGGGTTACACTCATCACAAGTAGCTCCTCCTCTAGCCTAGTCAATGTTTACATTTCCACATCATTTACATGAATTACAATTCATGGTGCCTTATAAAAGAGGGGCATCCAAAAAGGGTTGTCACATACCGCATCCGCTTAGAGGAACATCGTCCTCATTGCTATATACTCAAACAAAAAATTCAATAGCGAGCTTTATATACACAACTCCCTTTACATTGACTTACACACTAAACAAAAATGGGTATGATACCCTCATCTGATCAACTCTTTCCCAAGAGGCTTCATCTAGTCCAAAGTGCTTCCATTACACCTTTATCTGCTCAATTACTCGATCCTAGAGTGTGATGTACCTATGATCCAAAATGCATTATGTTTATGGTTGGAATTCTCCCCCAGATTCCACCTATATCACATACCAATCAACAACATAATTAACATCATGCACATACTTTTTAAGCAAAGAAATATGGAAAACATCATATTCCTTCACCGTGGGTGGCAATGCTAGTCTATAGGGTACGGGTTCCACTCTTTCTAGGATTTGAAATGATGCACAAAACCTTGGTACCAACTTGGCACAAGACCCAATTCTCGGTGTACTCTTCCTTGGTCTGAGGTAGAGATAAACATGTTCCCCCACTTAAAATTCCTTGTGCATTATCTGTTGATATACATAGCTCTTTTTTCTATCTTGAGCTACTTTCAGTTTCTTCTTGATAACAACTACCTTCCATTCCATTTCCTCCAACATATGGGGTCCAAGAAGCATCATGTTCATTGGATCATTCTAGTTGATGGATGTATTAAATTTCTTGCCATAAAGAAACTCAAAATGGCTCATCTTTAATGATTCCTCATGCCCATTATTGTAAGAAAATTCTATCGAAGGTAGAAAATCTTCCCACCTCTTACACTAATGCATGACATACATTCTTAATATGTATTCTAAAACCATGTTTACTCTTTCATTACGTCCATATGTTTGAGGATGATACATTGTACTGAATCCTAACTCTATTCCAACACCAATGAATAGTTCTTTCCAAAACTTTGAGATGGATTTGGCATCCCGGTTTGAAATATTCTTCTTAGGTATACCATGTAATCTAAATATTTCTTTCATAAAATTTGGGCAATATCAATTTCCTTGTGGGTAGACTTAACAACTATAAAGTGAGATTCCTTACTTAACTTGTCCACCACCACCATTATGGCATCGTGCTATCTAGATGTCTTTGGTAGACCCATGAGGAAGTCCATAGAGATGACTTCCCACTTTCACTCAGGGATGGGGATTGGTTGCAACAATCCCATTGAATGTCTACACTCCACCTTCACTTGTTGGCACTCTAAGCATTTGGAAACATACTTGGAACCATCCTTTTTCATGCCCGACCAACAATACATATTTTGCATAGCTGTTATCGTTTTCTGATAACTTGGATAACTTGAATAAGGTATTTTATGAAACTCGTCATAGATGAGCTTCTTCAAGTTGCCCATGCAAGGTATATACCACTTGCCTTTAAAATTTAGTAAACCACCATCCATGAGTGAGTAATTCTTGATCAAGGCTCCTTCTGCAAGCATTCCTTCACTTGTTGGTAACGCTTATCCTAATGCATTGCCTCTTTGATTCTTTCTTTAATATCAACCTCACAAGTATTGTTGGCTACCACATGAACCACTTGCAGCTTTGTATTAAGTACAAATATTACTTTGTTTTCCTTGCCTTTCATGTACTTTGTTTCAAAATTAAATTCACTGGTCAAGGCTAGCCACCTTTCCTGTCTTGCATTTATCTTAGGTCAGTAAAATAAATACCTCAACCCTCCATGATTTGACATTAAAAAAAACTTATTTCCAAGAAATTAGTGCCTCCATATTTTCAATGCTTGTACTATCATTGCAAACTCCACTTCGCGAGTGATGCAATTTCACTCATTTTGCTTCAACTTCCTCGATTCATAACAAACCACTTGTATCTCTTGCACCGGGACTCCAATGAGCCCACTCCAATGAGCCCCTCCTTGGAATCATATTCTCAAACCAAAAAATATATTTCCAGGTTTACTATTCTCAATATCGGTGCATGTGAGAGCATATGTTTTAATTACTCAAAACTAGTTGCACACTCTAGTGCCCATTGGAATTCAATTTATTTTCTTTGCAATGTTATGATTTGATGTCCAATCTTTCAGAAATTTTGAATGAACCTTCGATAGTACCCAACCAATCCCATAAAGGATTCAACTTCTACAACACTCTGAGGAGTAGGCCACTCCATGATGGCTTTGATCTTCTTAGGATCTACTTCTACTCCTTACTTGGAAACAATGTGTCTGAAATGCTAAACTTGTGATTAGAAGAAATCACATTTGCTGAATTTAGCATAGATTTTGTGCTCTCTCAGCAATTGCAAAGTTTCTACCATATGTTATTCATGTTCTTCCCTGGTTTGAGAATAACCAATATGTCATCTACAAAGACCAACACGAACTTGTCCAAATATGGAGTGAGGATGTTGTTCATTAAACAAATAAACATTGTTGGAGCATTGGCAAGTATGGATGGCACCACCATGAACTCATAATCCCCATACTTAGTCCTGGAATTTGTCTTGTGGATGTCTTCATCCTTAATTTGTACTTGATGGTACCCAGACGTCAAGTCTAACTTTTAAAATAATGAAACTCATTTCAACTGATCGAACAAGTCATCAATCCTAGGCAAATGATACTTGTTCTTGATTGTGGCTTTATTTATTTGTCTATAGTTAATGTGCAGTCATAGTGTGTCATCATTTTTCTTTACCAATAGTATTGGAGCTCATTAAGGCGATACACTGGGTTTGATTGAACCCCTATCTAGCATCTATATTATTTTCATTTTTAGTTCCACCAGCTCCGGTGCTCATGTGATATGAAGATTTTGACACTAGTGTCGATCCTGGTAGTAATTAAATTAATAAATCAATTTCTCTTCTTGGTGGAAATCCTGTCATTTTCTCATGAAACACATCTCTGAATTGTTTTAATATTGGATAGTCTTCCATCCTGTCTTTTTTAACCTCTGATTCAATGGTTACTTGGATGGCATGCTATTCACACCCTTATTAGCTACTTCTCTTCGTCTGTAGTGCTGATATTTTCCGAATAGTAACGAGATTATTTATTCCCTGTAGCATTACTCTCTCCCCTTCTTCACTGAGACATTCCAATGACTTTTTGTAACAATCAATTTTAGTTTTGTGGATTGCAAACCAATCTATGCCAACTAACATGTCATAAGAACCCAAAGGTAAAAAATTCAAAACCACTAACATAGGCATTTCCTTTATTATCACTAGGCATGATATAACAGTGAAAATTCCTACACTCGAAGGAACCGCTACTGTAGCAAACCTGAATCTACTTCACCTACTTGATTTTTAATATACATTAACTAAGTTATTCCTCTGAATATTGAAGAAAATTACTTCTGCATCCTACACTAATTAAATATTTGATCTCATGAAATAGAAAACAGAGAAAATAACAAAATACATAGGAAACACTTATTTTTGGACACAATAGACCCCAAAAAAACCCAATGCGGGAAAACCAATGCAACAGTTTTGAGGGTTTATTATTATGTAGGAGAAATATCTGAATACAAATCTAGGATTCTCATCTAATAATCCTCTACAGAGAAAAATACTAGCGGAAAATCTGAGTGAGTTTTACCTCAATTCACAAGGCAGAATTCTGGTTGATCTAGCACAAGACTGGCTAACCTTGACTATTTCTACGTTGGCTCTACATCAGCCCTATGTAACCTTCTATGCCCTTTGCGTCAGCTCTCCTAGCTGTTTCGTCAGTTCCGATAGTTCCCAACAATTTACAGTAGTTCCGACTGTTCCCGACAGTTCTGGATTCTACTTGACATGCATATTTTCTACATCAGCTCTCCTGGCTACTGCGTTGCCTCTGCGTCAGCTCTCCCAGTAGTTCCCGATAGTTTTGACTATTCTGATAGTTTTGGATTCTGTGTCCCAAGCAACTTTTCTACGTCATCTCTCCCAACTATTGTGCTACCTCTCTGCAAGCTCTCTCCGCCTCTCTATCAGTATTCTCTGGAAATTCCTTCTGGATTCTCACTGCCCCTCTACTACAAGATCTCCCCAATCGATTTTCCTCTTGAGAACTTCTCACCTCAGAAAATCAATTTCCTCAATCTCTCCGTGTGTCTTTCTAAATGAACCCTAAGCCTCCATTTTATACATTACCTATTGAGTCTTCAACGGCTGAGATTAACTCTCTAATCAACGTTTAAGATTAAAACATGACTTGATCCACCTTCTAGATCATTCTCACCCATATTTTGAATAATACCCATTAATATTTTAATTTCCCTAAGTTTAGACTTAGGAACCTCATTAAAAATATTAATTATTTTAATAAAATACAATCCTGGTGGAATTTCACCAAACAATTTATGGGTTATTTAGAACTCATGTCCCTTAGCCTATCCACCAATTTTCAAGGCTAGATCACTTCCAATGCTACCAAAAAATAACACTTCCTCTTAGCAAGGAAAGTGATCTAGCAATAATGCTCAACTACATGTTGCTATGTCTCTAAAGCATCCCTTTTTTGCACTGCTGCTACCACCAACACTGTGCTACTGTTGCTACTATACTACTGCCCATCAAACTATCACTGCTGCATATGTACTACAACTCCCTATCAAATGTTGCACCTGCTATGCTCCTAGCACTACCACTGCTAACAGTACATCCGTACTGCAAATCAGTTGCTGAAAGAAGCAACTAAAAAAAATCCAAAATTAGTTGAATTTACTTGTGTTCAACATAATACAATGAATGTTGGAATTTGACTACTATTGATTTTGACCCTTTGAATCTTCTTCGCTACTGCTGACTCTTGCATTGTGCCAACTACACTACTGCTAACCTTGCTCTGTGCCGATCAGTCTCTGGTCCCAAACTACTGCATCTATCCTCTAAACAATTCACTTTATCATATAACACTAAGTCCATCTCGCTACTGCTGAATCTTAGGGTCCCGTAGCAAGGAATTGATCCAAGAGGTGGACTCCTCAAGGATACTTCTCGTCTATAGCTCTTTCAAACTACATCTCTAAGTCTCCCCACCTCCCTCCTAAAGATGCAACTGCCATCTCTGCCAAATTTCGAATGACCTCCTCTCTCCTTTGCACACCACTAGACTGGCCTGCGCACTCCTTGCTAGAGCTTATAGATTTTCCCCTCTCTATTGTTGTTGAACAAGTGAAGATTCAAACTCCTTGGTTGGAAGTCCTTTGAGGAGAAAATTCCCCTTCTATGTGTCTTTGCTCTTTTCCAACATATTTTTTCCCCGACAGAAATTGCGCCCTTCAAGCAATGTGCTAAGGCTCAACGTCACTCCCTTTGCAAGCTCATGATTTTGAAATCGTGCCTCTCTGTCGACTCTCTCAGAGAGATATTTCCTCAGAATCTTTGCTTCCCAATAAGGACTACACAATCCCTTCAAGCAGATTTGAATTGTTTCCAAGTGTAGCCTTCAACCTCACTGCTTAGCACTTGATCTGCTCTTCCTGTTTCAAAATCAACTCTCTAATACCATGTGAAAATTCCTACACTGGAAGGAACCCCTACTGTAGCAAATCTGAATCTACTTCACCTACTTGATTTTTAATATACATTAACCAAGTTATTCTTCTGAATACTGAAGCAAATTACTTCTACAACCTACACTAATTAAATATTTGATCCCATGAAACAAAAAACAAAGCAAATAACAAGATACATAGGAAACACTTATTTTTGGACACAATAATACCCAAAACAAACCACTGCATGAAAACTGGTGCAACAGTTCTAAGGGTTTATTATTATGTAGGAGAAATATCTAAATACAAATCTAGGATGCTCATCTAGCAATCCTTTATAGAGAAAAATACTAGCGGAAAATCTGAGTGAGTTTTACCTCACTTCACTTGACAGAATTTCGGTTGATCTGACACAAGACTAGCTAACCTCGGCTATTTCTGCACTAGCTCTGCATCAGTCCTTCATCACCTTCTCTTCCCTCTGCATCACCTCTCCTGATAGTTCGTGACAGTTCTGGTAGTTTCAGGCAGTTCCAACTATTCTCGACAGTTCTGGATTCTGCGTGACAGTCAACTTTTCTGCACCAGCTCTCCTGGCTACTGCATTACCTCTGCATCAACTCTCTTGGCTGTTCTGGTAGTTCCCTGCAGTTTCGACAATTCCCAGTAGTTCTGGCAATTCCCGGTAGTTCCGGAAATTCCTGGCAGTTTTTGTTGTTCCGACAGCTTTGGATTCTGCGTGACAGATAACTTTTCTGTGTCACTTCTCCCTTCTACTATGCTGCCTCTCTGCAAGATCTCTTCACCTCTATGTCAATATTCTCTGGAAAATCCTTCTTCCAGATTCTCATTGCCCCTCTGCTGCAAGATCTCCCTATTCGATTTTCCTCCTTATAACTTCTCACCTCATAAAATCGATTTCCTCAATCTCTCTATGTGTCTTTCCAAATGAACCCCAAGCCTCCATTTTATACTTTTCCTATTGAGTCTTCATTGTTCAATGATCGAGATTAAATCTCTAATCAACGGTTAATATTAAAACATGACTTGCTCTGCCTTCTAGATAATTCTCACCCATATTTTGATTAATACCCATTAATATTTGAATTTCCCTAAGTTTAGACTTAGGAACCCCATTAAAAATATTAATTATTTTAATAAAATATAGTCTACATTGAATTTCACCAAACGGTTTCTGATTTCTTTAGAACTTATGTGCCTTAGCCTCTCCACCAATTTTCAAGGCTAGAGCACTTCCTTTGCTACCAAAAAATGACAATAATCGCATCTTCAACTTGCCTCTTAGTTCCCGTCACTAGTTGAACTAACCATGACTCTTCATGGGCTGGATTTTGCACTTCTCTACAAATTTTGCATTGACATAATTGAAATTAGAACCTAGGTAAATCAAAATCAAAATAGGTTGGTTATTGACCATACCTTCCATTTCGATCACTAATGCTTGGTGATCAACCTGCCTGTTGTCTAGCGCAACATATATCCATGACAGATTCTAAGCCACAACATTCATTGTCTACTCTTCTTGTGCATTGTAAAACCTTAAAACATTCCAGTATCACTAAGTATAGCCTCTCTTCCCGTGATTTTCTCCACAAGTACAACATTGTATAGTTTCTCTTTTGAACCCCTCGACTTCCTCTCCTACAGGCTTAGAGAATTAGCCTTTGTCATCAGTAGTGGATTTTTGCTGAGACTTTTCCTCGACAGGAGTGTAAAATTCACGTTCCTTCCTCATGGATGATGTCCTACAACTCTCTGCCCTATTTCTCTAAAGTTGGGCTCACCTCTTTCTTTCCAGTCAGTTTGACAATCTATCTTATGTCTATATTGTTCATACTAGTACCTCAATTTTCAGTTGGTGTCCTCCAATGTTTTTGGCTCATCAAACTTTAATTTATCCTTAAATTTTTGTGGAAACTCGCTGAAATACCTCTAGATATTTACCTTCTCATCCTTGATGTAAGGTGCATACCTCAACACCTCCAAGAATCTGGTTATATATTCATCAACTGTCAATTGCCCCAATTTGTGCTCATAAAATTCCTTTATCTTGTTGTCTTAGTACCTTTCATACATGTACTTCTCCCAAGAGTATCTCTCAAATATCCTCCTAGACAACTCCTTTTCTCTAATATGCTTGACATTCCTTAGGTCTTCCCACCAAATATTGGACTTGCCTTTCAAGCTAAAAATGGCTACTCTTGCCTTCATATTCTCAAAGTAATCATGTACTCTGAAGTACTTCTTCATTCCTAGTAACCATGCTTATGTTTCCTCGACCTTCTTCACCTCTCCATAAAATGTAGGAAGTTTTTCCTTATTAAATTCATTTGGCATCAAATCTTTCTCTTTCCTTTTTTGTTGGCATGTCTCTTAGTTGCAACACTAGACAATTGCTCATTTGACATCAAATCTTTTTCTTTCCTTTTTTGTTGGCAATGTCTCTTAGTTGCAACACTAGATAGTTGCTCCTGATTGCTTGTCCTTCTCTCTAAATGTCTTCACTTGCATCCCTATGCCTCTTCTTAGATCTGTTACCTTTTGTACCATTAGTCATCATTTCATGCTTCCCAAGTGTTGATGGACTCTACCTGTACTTATACTTTCCTAGGTAGCTGGCACCTAACTCATGTTTCTTCTATCTTTGCAAATAAGAAAAACTCTACAATATAAATGTACTTAATTTTGCTTGCTTTTCTTGAGCTCTGATAATCTTCTCATTGTCAACCTTGAAACTTCTTATCAACCATCAAACTTCTAGGGGTGTCCATCCAGTTAGGGGATCCTTCCTCTCTTCTCTCTCCCACTAACACTTTTTCCTGACAGTGTTGGGATCTATAAGTATTGTACTCCACCATTCTATCTCTCATCCGCTTACATTCTTTGCATTTATTTGGTGTCTTCTTATGTGTTGTTACACACACATAACTATTAGCCAACCAAAAATATAATAAATATATTTTCTCATCACCTTGGCCCATTTGCAATAAGCATGTGATATGAGGCTATCTAAAACACCAAATCTCATGTTTGTATTCTAGTTAGAAAACATATAACATATCAGAATATGCCATTCCTATCATTTCACAATTTTGATATCAACACATGCATACAACACACAAGCATCTGTCAAGATGCTACAATGAACACACATTTGCACACAACAACAATCATCCTTTAAATACCAAAGAGTGTGGTATTCCACATTGTAATGGAAATCAACTTTTTTCTCCCAAGGGTTGATCCAGGTGGACATTGGTGGCCACCCACCAAGTCCACTTGGACCCCCACCATTGTTTCTTTCATCTTTTTCAGTTTCCTTAATTGTAGCATAGTTTACCTTTTTTAGCAGTTTTTCGGGTCCTGAACTTTGGGAGCCGTTTTGAGGCCCTAAATGATGTTTTTTGGGAAAACTGGGAGCAACATCAGTCCATGGACCAATGTTGCTCTTCCTAAAGTTGTAGTTCTCGGATAGATATTTCTAATGAGATATTGTGCATGTCAAATGGAGATCGTATGCCAAAGTTATGACCCTGGGAAGTTGATGTACCAATTTACCCAAACAAGGCCCACAATTTGGCGTTTCATCTTCTAGGGTAACACAGTTTAGAGGCATGTAGCCACCACATCTCTTCTCAGAGATAAGATACCATCACCCTAGCTAGTTTATTTCCATTTCTGTTTGTAAGCATAATTTAGTGTTTTACATTAATGAAATGAAGTATTATTTCCGCTGCATCTATGTCTTTATGGTTATCTCTATAATTTGTTGCGTTCCTGTTTAAATCCGGATCAGCGGTATCAGAGCGGTCTACTTTTTCTTTGTTTTTCTTTGCATGTCCCCAATGAGGTCGGGATATAAGGAGTTAGGGCTTGAACTGGTTGAAACCTTTGCAAGACTAGCCTCGCAGAGCCCGACAGCCTCCCATGGCAGATGAAAAGAAAGACAAGGGGGCAGGAGATCCTATCAAAATCTTGCTCGAAGAAGCCCTCGAGCGACAAAGGAATGCGATTATGGACAACTTTTCCCAGATCCTTCAGTGGCTACCCAGGGGCGACACATTGGCTTCCAGCAGCTACTCTAGAAATGCCACACCATTTAAGGTACAAGTTAATTTTGAAATCCCTATATTCGAGGGTTAGATAGATGCAGATGCCGTCAATAAATGGTTAAATCTGCTAGAGAGTTATTTTTCTGTTCATGATTTTTCCAATCGGGAAAAGATTATTTTCGCTCTTCTTAAAGCAGCCCCCCACGTCAAGGACTGGTGGGAAACCTACTGTGAGCAGAAGGATGAAAGTACAGGCTCACTATTTTCAACCGCACCTACTTGGAATTCATTTCGAGATGCCATCAAGGAGCAGTACTACCCTGTCGGAAGCTATGAGGATCAATACATAAAGTGGACCATGCTGCGGCGGGGAAGGGACCAAGACGTGCCGAAGTTTACCAATATTTTCCATACCCTTCGCACAAAGTTGGGTATCAAGGATTCGGAGCAGCATTTGATACTCAA
>APFE031069531.1:92472-111333 GCA_000404065.3 Pinus taeda
ATTGTGCAGGCCTGCCAACAATGGAAGCATTACATTTTGGGGAAGGAAACGGTCATCCACACAGACCACTAACCCCTATGGTTCATACAGACCCAAGGGAAATTGCAGAATGATTGCCATCAGAAGTGGTCCACATACATGCAACAGTTCCATTTGAATATCAAGTATAAGAAGGGCAGCACCAATAATGTTGCAGATTGCCTCAGTCGACCACCAATCATGGCATTAACCATCGTGCTCAACTATTGTGGGCACGAGACTTCTGATTGGCCACTTCTCTACAAAAGCGACCTAGAATTCGGCCAAACATACCAGACACTCTTGGAGGGTGAGCATGTTCTAGATTTTCACCTCCAGGATGCCTTGTTATGCCACCTGGGTCACCTTTGTGTTCCTTCAAGCGAGCGTGCGAAGATGATTTGGGAAGCACACTACAGTCGGGCTGCTGGGCATTTTGGGGTCAAGAAAATGATGGTAGTACTACATAAGTATTTCTATTGGCTGAATCTTCGACAGGATGTCGGGAAGTACATCAGATCATGCACTGCTTACACCATTGCCAAACTGACCATCAAGAAGCAAGGCCTCTATACCCCGCTGCCTACCCCTAGTCAACCGTGGGAATCCATCTCCATTGATTACATGTTAGGCCTTCCTTCCACTAAGCATGGAAATGACTGTGTTTTTGTGGTCATCAACAGGTTATCAAAGATGGCCATTATGGCAGCCTGCAAGAAGAATATCATAGCAGAAGCCACTACTAAACTCTTCTTTGAATGAGTGTGGGTACACTTTGGGATCCCACAGTCTATCATCTCAGATTAGGGTAGCAGGTTCCTCAATACATTTTGGTCCAGTCTCTGGTTGATGCTAGACACCAAACTCATTAAGTCCACAACCTTCCATCCTCAAACTTATGGCTAGATAGAGGTTGTCAACAGGATGATCGTACACATTTTGTGCATGTACAACTCAAAGCATCCACGCACATGGGACGAGAGCCTCCCCTATGTTCAGCATAGCTATAATCAGGCTCTCCACAGCTTGACTGGCCATAGCCCTTTTCAGGTGGGCTTGGGATTCTAGTCACTATGTCCCATTGATGTGGCCATGCCATTTGTAGCTACTCACACAGATTTGGCTCATGTCCAATCCGAAACAGATAAGGCAAACAACTTCATTGAGCACATCCAACATATTCGCCAGCAAGTCCATGACATTTTAGAGAAATCAAATGCCAAGTACAAGTAGCGACATGATCAACATCGGGTGCCACACAAGTTTCAGGTGGGCGATAAAGTTTGGTTGCATTTGCAAAAGGAACGCCTTACCGGAGCCAATCAGAAAATTAGACCTCTCTGATATGGTCCTTACACCATTACCAAGGTTGTGGAAGACAATACATTTGAGCTCAACATTCCCCCATTCCTTGGCTTTCACCCAGTGTTCAATGTGGACCACCTTCGGCCATACTTTCCACCATTACTAGACACATCTGACATTGCAAAACAACTCACACCCACAGAGTTAAATCCAGATTGCATGGAATAAGCTACAAATAATTTGATCATGGACACACAGATCAAGCATACTTTCCAGCAGAATATCCAACTGTATTGAGTTGTCAAAGCAAGCCAACTCCTTCACTAGGGCAAGTGGCTCACCAGGGACCAAGTCCAGCAGAAGTTTCCTCATCTCATGGAGGAACTCAACACAATGGCGAGCATTGCTTCCTAAGGGGGGAGGAATGATCTAGGTGGATATTGGTGGCCACCCACCAAGTCCACTTGGACCCCCGCCTTTGTTTCTTTCAACTTTTTCAGTTTCCTTAATCGTAGCACAATTTACTATTTTTAGTAGTTTTTCGGGTCTTGAACTTTTGGAGCTGTTTTGAGGCCCTAACCGACATTTTTGGGAAAACTAGGAGCAACATCGGTCAACATGGGTCCATGGACCGATGTTTCTCTCCACAAAGTTGTAGTTCTCGGATAGATCTTTCTAACGAGATGTTGTGTTCATCAAACGGAGATCGTATGCCAAAGTTACAACTCCAGGAAGTTGATGTATCAATTTACCCAAACGAGGCCCATAGTTTGGCATTTCATCTTCTAGGATTAGGTTTTTGGATGTTTAGGGTTTTCCATTGTTTCTCAACAATAAATAGGCCTTCGAGCCTCATTGTAACACAGTTTAGAGGCATGTAGCCACCACATCTCTTCTCAAAGATAAGCTACCATCGCCTAGCTAGTTTATTTCCATTTCTGTTTGTAAGAATATTTCAGTGTTTTACATTAATGAAATGAAGTATTATTTCTGATGCATCTTTGTGTTTATGGTTATCTCTGTAATTTGTTGTGTTCCTATTTAAATCCAGATCAAGGGTCTAGTATTGAACTCTTGCTCTGATGTCACACCTTGTGACAGAGCTTTAAATGTTTATCCTCACAGGCCCATTCAGTTCGAGTATTGAACTTGGGGATTCTAATACCACACCATAACGCTCCCTCCCACCCCATTGGAATTCCCAAGTTGACAAGAGGTGTTATTTTTAACTAATCTAACCTCCATGGTCTCATTATGAAGGAAGGGTTACAAATTCCTTCTCTTCCAAATATTGTGGAATTAACTTTGGCAACACCATCACACTCATCCCGTTAACAAATTTAAGGAAATATAAACTTTACCTCAATCTGACCCCTAGATTAAAAGTCATTACCTTTCATAGATTGACCAATTAAACCTTACCACCTCAACAAGTTGTTTCCATGTGGCGCACACGTGACCTTGCAATGTCATTCACGACACCTACATGACATCCACACAACCATGGTCACACATCTGTGGCACTTTCCACTTAATCCACACTAGTAGGTCCCATAGGGCCTGACCTCTTTGTGTTTTGCCACAATTCTGCGTTATATTTGACCCCAAGGGAAATTTGGGTGTGCACTAAAATTCCCATGTGGTATCCATCCCAGACCCCCAGACCTCTAGATCTTGAACTTGCATTTAAAGAATTTGGCCTTGGCCCACATCTGGGGCTCCAAGAAGTTGTGCCATGCCCTCAACCCCTAGATGTCTCGAATTTCAGATACATCCTCCATTTGCGAAGTAATCCAGCCTTGTGCCAAATAATCACTAAATGGGCCCCACTTTGGATTTCATACGAAATTTGTTTGGCGAAGAAATCTAGCTCTAAGCCTTCGAACACTCAAACGAGTCTCACCTCGAATTTGACCTTCCTAGTTGCTTCCTAACAAGTTATCTAAGTTACTTCCAAATTTGGTGCTTTCCATAATACTTATAAATGTAAAATACCTAAAGGCCTATACTCCCAGATACATCCCCTAAGCCTACAATGTATCTGGCCCAAATATAGAATTGTCGCCAACTACTCATCTGGTCCCAGATACAAGTCCAATCTCTAGCAATACTCAGAAAAAAACACTAAGTATTTCAAGGGCCTTGCCCAAGATTTCCTTAGAGCTTGTGTGGATTAGAACACTAACTTCTACATGAATGAAACCCTCATTCCACACTAACATTATAGTAATTATTCATGACCATGATACCCTAATGACACTACCAACATGCCTACTAACAGGTACAGAAACAAATCAAGCCATGGCTAACATTACTCTGTAAACTCAAGTACAATAACATCATATTAATCCACTTAACAAACCCTAAACATACTCCATCAGATTTATTGATGTAACATGCCACACACTCAACACCAACCTTAGACTTTCAACAATCTTCAAGCAACATAGATCCATGATATTCATTACATATCAAACATTGGATTCATAAGCTATAACAGCTTAGCTGAACACATCAAGCATTCATACATGACATGTAATTAGCTCTACAACTTGGGAACATACCAACAAACATAGAGGCCTCCAAGCCCCTCATAACCATGAATACATAAAGATAACATCTCATCATAGACAACCAATAATATCACATTCCTCTATTAGCAATGTTGATACATACATTATTATGACACACGGCAATATCATTCACCATTCATAGTGCAACATATGTAGAAGTGAATATAATTATTTGATTAACCTAAATGACTAGCAAATGAGGGAGGGAATTCTACTCTCCACCCAACCATAGGATGACTACACTACAATATTTTATTGTAGTTGACCCCCCTCGAGCTGAATTCACAGATTTAGGAGTTAAGTGCTCAAGGGGAATTCACATCAATACAAGTCAACCATATCACATAGGAATCTAGAGCACACAATGTCTCCACCTAATAACCAGGAGTCCAAAGCACACAATGTCTCCACCAATCAAACATTATAGGTATCCAAAATCCATAATATCTCCACCTACTCCACACTATAGGATTCTAGATCCCTTAGTGTCTCCACCTGTTAACCCACAAGAGTCCAAAGCACATAATAGCTCCACTTGTTAGGAACCATGTGAATTCAAAGCACTCAGGGTGTCGACCTGGTAAACACCACAAGAAGTTCCAGATTACATAACATCTCTACCTACTAAATAAGAGTCCTTATCCCACTATGACTCCACCTACTCAACATTATAGTTTTCTCTTTACACTATACTCCTCAACATGCTTCCATGCTTGCACATACATTGAGCTTTCTTGCCTTTTACCCAACGATTTCTCTTGCTTTGATATCATGTTGTATGTTCATGCTTTTGAGTGTGTCCATTTTCTGTATGTTTTCACATACCACCACCACTACTCTCTCTCCTCTATGTATTCTCTTTGCTCATTCCCCTTCTTTTTTTCCCCTTGCGTGTTGACTTTCACAACATGTCTTGCGAGATAGGGAGGTTGCATGGGTTTTTTTTCCTTTACTGCAAATTGTACATACACCCTTCAATGCTTGCACTAATAGAGCCATAAATTCATTAGGGAAATAGGTGGTAAACTAAACGAAGTGGCTTGGGTTACACTTAACACGAACTACTCCTCCCCAGACCTCTGAATCCATGTCCACTCCTCATTCCTAGTCAATGTTTACATTTCCACATTATTTACATGAATTACAATTCATAATGACATTGGATGTCACAATTATGTTGATACCATTGATCCATATTGAATGGAGAACAAAGCGAAAGGATACATTATTGTAGAGAAAACATAAGAGACCCAATTTAAAATAGAGTTTTACAATAAAAACCAAATAATATTAATGAATCAAGTAGTTAAAACCACTATAATGTACATAGTTATATAACGTGACTAGAGTGGTGGTAACTTATCATATAATAAGAGATGTTTTAACTGCATTAATTCATAAGAAGTCCATAATAAGAGCTCGAGACTTCATTTAATAATTATGCCAAAAATCCCTAATGTGTAATAAACCTAATCCTATCATGACTAGGACTAACTTATATGAGAATTTGCCATCTAAAAAAAGGATCCCTTTTTTAGGGAGCATGAATTTTCATTTAGGGATTCATTTTCGGTCTTAATTATCTCATTAGAAAGAACATTAATAAACTAAGTTAGGTCCACAATAAAACGATGTGGTTTCCTTTTGAAAGTGCATGGAAAAGCCCCCAAAAACTACTAATGCCGAGATTGTTTTTGAGATGGACTTGGATGGTCACTTGAATGAAGAGTATCACGTTCAATGATGAAACATAAATCTCAAATTCTATGAAGAAGGATCTAGAAGGGAAAGTAAATGTTTGGGGGGGTTTTATACATCATAAGTTATGCAGGTAGTTTCTCTTCACTTGAATATAAAGAGATTTTCTAGATCTTTTGATAAGTCAAATTCGAGACATAATTTTCTCTTAGGTCCAAGGTTAATGCCATTGGTTAATTCATGGTAGAGACACCTAAAATAGTTTTGAGGCACAATCCCAAATTTCAAAAGGAATGCTTGTTAACTCGCCCATACCGAGCAACAAATTTGGGTAGATTACTAGAATAATAAATCCTTAATCCAAGGGAAAAAATTACTATGATGCTATAACACATACAATGGTTATAAGAAACAATATCAACATAATGTAACTCTTCCTAAACAATGAGTAAAGTCCTTTTATTGGGCTTTGGATGCTCAGATAAGATCATCCATGTGGCTGTCAAACTTAACCTAGGATTTTATGATGACATTAAGAAAAAATTCACAAGTGTGTGCCTTTTAAGCTTATCACTAACACTAAAAACTCATCAAAAAACATACTTATAGGAATTTAATTTGGGTAAATTTGATGCTTTATGCAGGATTTTTATTATAAAGTTTTATAATTCCTTCGAGAGATGCACTCATAAGTCAAATGACATTCTTATATGCAAATATCTAGATAGATTTCCTTTTGACATATCATTTTAATCCCAAAATTGTTTGAAAAATTAGATATATGATTTTTATATGGTAATATATAGGCTAGATGTCATTTAGTTGCTCAAAGTTCTAGAGACATAATCAATTCCACGAATGTTCCTCAATCTATTAATTCTCAACATTACTAATTTTAATTATAATCACACCTTTTTTTACATTATTCCTTATATAAAATCTATTAGGAAAAGTGTTAAATCTTAAGAATATCCCACCATGAGGTGTTCTTTAAAAACACAGGTTTATTAAGTCATTTTTCCTCACACCATATTTACATACGCTTATTGGTTGAATAAATATTCAACAATTTCATTCCTTACAAATGGAGAACTCCCATTATAATATCTACACACCACTATATAATTACTTTTTAATATTAATGCATCATTTTTTTTTGTAAGTCTATAAATTCTATTGATCCATCAAAAATGAATTACATCACATCACAATACGTCATCTTCCCCTAATCATGCTACACATCATTACATTTTTATTTCTTGGACTTAGGATCTAGGATTATACATTGTCTTGTCTTTCTTGCCTTTCCTCTTTTGAACATCTACCCAATCGGAGGGATAGTTTGAGAAAACCACTTCCTTTTCTTGAGATGTTTCATTTCCAAGTGCTCCAACATATTTGTTGGCTCCTTGTCACTATCTAAATGATTTGATTCATGGGTATGTTTTTGGCCACTCTTTGTAGATGCCAAAATTATGGTTGAATTTTGTGCCATACTAATTGTCGGTTCAACTTCCTCCATTGATGGTTGAAATGTCATAACATGAGTCTGAGTGGGGTCTACAGGATAAATTCTGGCATTAGGAGTCTTCTATTTCTAAGAATTACCCGACCCGTGAGCCATAATGGACTTAGAACCATTGGGTCCTTTTGGATCTTTCCATCCACAATTTTTCTTCTTCACTTAAGGGTGTGAAGAAGTGCCTTGTGAATATGGGAAAAATTTCTCTAGGCATCTGGGCTGCTAGCAAGATCTATAATGAAAATTCGTATTTTCATAATCCTGTTGGGTATAAACCCTATTTCCCCATATAAGGAGGATTTTATCTGACAATCCTTTACTAAGGTCCACTTCAACACAAATGTGAATGAATGTATGAATTCCTTTCAAAATCGTGTCTGAATTAATCTTGATGAAGATAACTAACAAATTTCCCAGATCTTCTAATATAGTTGGATGTGTCAAATGGATGGGTAAATTAGGAAACCTCACCCATATTGGAGTTTCTAGATTTGACATTAATAGAGGATTAAAATATGGAAACAAAGGTTGAAGGGAGACACCAGATCAACCCTAAAACCAGGGTCTTTGATAAAAAACCTTATGTTGATCCTCTAACTTATGAAAAATAACAATTAAAAATCATTTTGAGAATAAATGTACCTGAACATCTAGAGACCAATTTTGATGAACACATTCCTTGAGAGCTGATGAAGAAGGCCAAAAACCATTGAACTGATAGATAAGTGCTTTTTGTTCATAATTTGCAGTTATGAAACCGATTGTAGTATTTTTCACCTCCAGATAGGGGGTTTTAGCTAACTCCTCCACCATAACTGTAGATCTAGTTAGATCTTTAGGATTTGGCAAAGGAGGCCCTAGTTTTAGAACATATTTAAACGATATTGGTGGGGTTGAGGTGGATTCAAATCCCCCTTTGGCTCAACCTCAAATTCTTTCTACCGTGTGATGAGCCTCGGTATTGCAACAAGAATGTTGCAACTCCCAAGGCTACCGAATTTAATTATCAACCCGGGGTTCGTACAAACTTAAGAGGTATCGGCACTATATGTGCAACATACAATGTGTCCTTCCTTTGCCATCATGATGTAATGGAGTGCATGTACTGAAGTCAAATCCTAAACTAATTGCAGAAAATGAAATGCTCAAAGTGGAACCTTAACCTATTGCAAGAAATAAAGTACAAGGAAAGAGACTAAAATCAAATGCTAAAACACACCATTTTCTAACTAACTGCTAAGAGGTTTTTCTTCAAAATAATGCTAAGTTAACATGGATACAATCCTACTGTCCTAAGCATGCAGATTCAAACCATCAAACCTTCTACTGTCGTGCATGTAAATGAATAAAATAAATCTGTTTTTCTTTTCGTTTTTTCATGTGAGAGTGTGAAAGCTAATCACTTTTGATGATGTGGCAGGTGGCTTGGAGATGATGTTGAATGGTCATAAGGCTTGGGAGACAAGTAGGGACCCTTTGCTAGCTTCCTAGGGCCTTTTTCCTCAATTCAGCCTCAAAACAAGGTTTCCTACAGGATGTTACATGATTTCCTACAAGATCCCTTGAAAACCTACAGGATACAGCCAAGAGAAAAAGGATGATGTTGAAGGTGATGGAAAGCTTAGGGAAGGTGGTTGGTGGATGGAATGAGGAAAGGGAGTGCCTAGGACCACTTTAGAACTCAAAACCAGAGTTGGGAGATGGTTGGATTTGTTCAAAAATCTTGGAGAAGTTTCCTTGTGAAATGATGAAATTGGTGAGGGTTTAGTGAAAGAAAGTGAGGACCATGGGTGGATGAAGTTGGGATGAGGTTGTTGTCTATGAAATATCTTTGTGCTCCTGAAACACCTGCACTGCATCAAACATTGACATTTACCCAATAATCATGCAAACAAGAAGAATTTCAATTATCTAAAGGAAACAAAATTTCATGAGCTAGATGTCTACTTTATGCATGAGGAAAACTTTGTCGAATGGTATAAAACATTGATGAGATCTAATGTAAGACTGAATATATAAGAAATGGAAATCAAATCCTATCCTTGAAAACTAGCAAAATGCTGACCTAAGTGTGGAGCAAGAGGGTTAAAATGGTCTTGATGGCATGGAGGTCAAGTAGAGGCGTAATCCCAGCTTCAATGATGATTTTTCTCAATTCGGGCTGAAAACAGGCTTTCCTACAGGATGCTACAGTGATTTACTACAAGATGTATAAATTTACTATAATTCATTGAATGACTAAGAAAACCAAATCTTAATTGGATGGGACAATTTTTTTTATTAACTAGGATGTCTTAGGTCCCCATTCCAAGTGGAATCACTCAAAAAGATCTCTGTTAACCCATGCTAAAAAATAGAAAAACATTACTAGTTGAAAATCTAGAAATTCGAGAACTAGTGAGCTAGTAAATCTAAAAAATGTCTAACCAAATCAAGTGCAAATGCAATGGGGTGATTTTTGTTATGAACTAGAATGTTTTTGTGATCTAATGAAAGTTAAACCAACTCGATTGAAGCTCGTTAGCATGCTCTAAAAATAGCATACATTTACTGTTCTTTTCCACAAAGGAGTTCCAGAAATCTAGATTTGGGAATAAGAAGACTAATCTAAGCAGCGAAATGATTACTATGAACTTCCAAAGCTTTTCCAAGGATAAAATAATGCTTTTGATCCTACAAAATAACTTACATCAACCATTTAACTCAATCATACAACAAGAAATCATTAATATTAAATGCAGAAATAAAAAGAAATAAAAACAAGACATGCATGTGAATAAGCAATGAAAAGAAGGAAAGAAAATGATACAAAAGATCTCTGAGGTTCCTGGGATGGCCAAGCCCAAGGAAACTCAAAGACCTATGGAGGAGAATAAGATTTAGAAGCTGAACATGACACCAATCTTCATTATTCCATCAATACAATTACATCCCTGCAAGAAAATACAATGGAGCTGCAGAAATATGAGTTCTCTCCACAAGAACACTAATGAAAATATCCTCAGAGGAAAATTTGACTTGGTACTTATAAAAAATGATTAGGAATCATTACCAATGAATGGATGAATCTTTCCCTACCAAAATCCCTTGATTAGTGGATATGGTCCCTTGATTAGTGGAACACATTCCTAGATTTTCTCAATCATTGGAGTTCCACAATCTGTGCCATAATTCCATAATATCTTGTTGATTTATTATTTATTATTGATCCTCCTATAGCAGGGAACAATTCCCTAAATTATCTCCTCCTCCAAATCTTCATAATTTGCCCAATATTCTCATAATATTAGGGACAAATATCCAATTATTCATAAACCTTCCTATTGAATATATTAAAGTTAAAAATAAATTATCTAATGTAGAAAGAGAGGTTTAATGTGCTGAAGGATGGTCATAGGCCTTAATTTATGTTTTAATTTAGAGGCATGGGCCTTAATTTATGTTTAATTTATAGGCCCATTATACCCCCTGCTGAAAGTGTTGCTCATCCTCTGAGCAACTTAGTGACCTCACTGTGCCTCATCCATGGCCCTGGTGGCCTCTCTCTTGTGCATTATGAATATTGGATGCAATTTCTACAAGGACAAGGCCAAAAACATATTTGTGCAAAGAAAAATCATTGTTTCTTGAGACCATTAACTTGCCTTCTTCCCCTTATTCAAGATGGGTTCTTGAATATTTTTCAGTTTGGCAAGGTCTTCCACACCCTTATCAACCTTCTTCTATCTTGTTCCGCCATTTGGGCTCCTCTAACATGTTCAAAATGCATTTAGATGAGAAATAGGACATCCTGTAGTAATTCCTATCAAAACTATGGAAAACCCTATTAAAACTACAAAATACCAATTTTTGAGCATAAATGATAGTTTGAGCCTAGGACAGGCCCTTAACTTGACTCCCATACCTTTTTCCCATTTTTAGGCCTTGGAAGAAGGCTAGAAAGAGATTGGAGACCTCTTGAAAAACATATTTTTATCACAACAGTTTGAGTTTTGTTTTTATGGTGAATGCCTCATTTCCTTTTGTTGCCTTCTTCTTCTCTCTTATGGCCTAGATGACTGCCTATTGGCCTTGGAGTTCTCTATTTTATTAGGTCTCTCTTAAGCTCTTCCATCTTGGGGTTTAGCATAATTTGTTCATTTCTTCCTTCTTGTAAAAAAATTTTGCCTTCCTGTAGTAGTCATTCCTCGTATTTGAGGGTCTTCTAATTGTATGGGAGTGATGAGTAATGATGAAAAGGGATTGGATGATGATACTAGGGCTCAAAGGGAGTAGTGTAGGTTTGTGAAAATGGTGAGGATGCTCTGTTTGTTTTTGTTTGTTTTTTTTCAAGAATGAAATGGGATGGATGAATGATGAATAGATAGTGAATATGAAGTGGATGGAGGGCTTGGAGCACTGTGGTGACTTGGCCTTTGCAAAAATTTCTTCTTTTAACTGTTGTCCTCATTCCTTGAAATGATCACCCTTCATAATTTGACTTTTTAACATTACATGGGTGAAGGAGTGAGTTGCAATTAACTAGTTGAAGGCGGCTGAGACTACTGACCCATCCTTAGCTTATAAAACCTCATCTCTCATGCATTGACAACAAATTTCTAACTATAATATGCTCAAGAGAAGAGGTCAAGAATATTGCATACCCGTACCTACCTGATGGCCTTCCTGCAGATGTTGTTTGTTAGAGAGTGAAATCCTTGATTGTATTTGCTACATGTGTTTTTCTCTTTTTTTCTCTGATGTTGTTCCTTGATGTGTAGGTACTGGATGGCGATGTTGATGAATCCTCATTGTATTGGTGGGTTCCCTCTTGTTAAACTCCCTTGCCATGTTTCTTTGATGGATGTGGAGGGTTGTATATGTCTCCTTATCACTGTCTGATGAAGCCAACCTTTGGTTTTCCCTTTAAAACTGCTCACTGCCTGTCACACGGAATGAGTCGATTTTGCGGACAAGCTCGACCTCCCTAGTATCTAAAGATATCTAGTGACAAGCAAGCCAATCAAAAACTACCTTTCTCTAAATATGCAATTAAAAACAAAGGCAAACAAGTGTTTTAGGCCTACCTTGGGTCCAATCCAAGTTTGTGGAAGCCTCGCTCCTTTGATCCAAATGAGCTCCCTTGTAGCAAGTCTGCAAACACAAACAAGCAAAAAAATTAAATATCACCTGAAAAGCTAATGTCATAAAGCATATCCATCATAATGATCAAGGAATTTATGAAACAAACCACATAAGACAATTTGTTGAGAAAAATGAATCTAATTGTATTAATTCAAATCAAAGAAGAACTTTACAACCTGTGCCTTGATGTTGTACAAGCTCCTCCCAGGGTCCAGCAAAGAAGTCTCCTCTACTTTGACAAGTTTCACTCACTTCCCAATGAAGCCAAAAGGTATGTGATCTCTCCTCTCAAGCTTAACTAGGAAGTCTTAATTCCAAGCATTTACCCTTAAAATGTTCAGCTTCTAACCTCCCTAGCAACTAACCCAATGCCTAATTTATAGTGCAATGGGGAAGTTACTAGGTCCTCCTTCAAAGGGTTAAAACCCTCCTTCAAAGGGATAGCTCCTCCTATCAAGGGATTAGCTCCTTCTCTTTTGGGATGCATGAACCACTTGGAGCAAACAATCCACATCAAAATTCCTTCTAGAATCATCTAGAATTAACCCAAAGTGAGTTTTTTTAGAATAAACTTGCACCTTTTTGACTTTCACAAGGGTCTGCACCCACCCCTTTACAGATAGAGCGGGCAGATCCGCAGGTAACATGAACAAAGGGTGCGGGACCACAGGTAATAGTGAGAGAAAGTACGGAACCAGAGCTTTATTGATTTTTTAATGTCTTTCTCTCATTTTCAAAGCTTGACAAGAAGAGCTGAGGTCTGAGACTTGCTTAGGAGGACAGTATAAGTGATGATAGACCCATACTGACTGCAAATAGTCATGGTGACAATATTTTTGTGTAACAGATTGCCCCCTAAAGTGCAAAGTCTGTAGTAGATGAGGATTTTGTTTATCATTTAGGAAGAGTGAAGTACTTTATCTTTTCGAGGATCATCTTGTGGAGAGCCCGGTTGGAACCTGTAAAAACATTGAATGCAAAATATATATATGAGATCATATCATCGCTGAGGTAGGCATTCCCATACTCAGATCAAAACTGACTAGAAAACTAACTACTGCTCTGATATAGGAATTATCTTGTAATACATTACAAGTATAGACATATGTAGACACAGTATGGACACAACTATCTGTTTATGAATAATTCACAATATAATGAATACAAAATTCCTCGCAGCCTGGATGGTGGAAACTAGATCTAGGGTCTTCATTTCTACTTCCCGAAATAGTACAATTCTATCCATGCGAATGAATGTGGCGAAGTCAAACATGGTAGAAACCACTTGATTACCAATTAATAATGTAAACTGTTAACAAGTGTGAGAGAAACCACCAATAATTTCAATGGCTCTCAAAGTACTCAGTACAATCCATGAGATGTGAATAGATGTGTTGATGTCGAACATGTCACGGAATCCTTTGATCGAATGTCAATGATGCAACTTATTGTCGAAGGCGAGAAATCTACCATTGAGGCATGCAGATCCCAAGGTACTGACGATTTCTAGATCATCTTTCAAGATAAAGAGCCGAAGTCGATAGAAAGCGATCCGTCATAGGCAAGCCCATAACATGAAATCATAGATCAAGTTTGAAGAAATTTCGTTGTAAGGACTGACTCAGGGATGGTCAAGATGGATGATAGATATTTTGTAGATGAATGGCTTATTTGCATTGACCTCTTGAACACATAACGACACAGTAGATGGTTTGGTGACAATTGACCCAAAGTTAATACCCGGAAACCGGCTGAAGACTTTTAATGTGGTTTGATCAACTGTTAGGCAAAGGATTTCCCAACCCAGGTGAATAAAGTGTCGTGTTCAAGAGTGGTTACAAAGTATGACAAACAGACTCATTTTTCTCTCTTTTCCCCCACCATTTCTGGCAAGTACCTCTTTATTTTTTACAAGCTTGAGGAGGATAACATTTGCTTGATTATAAGCTCATCCTTCAGATGAGTCCAACTTAGTTTAAATTCGAACCCTAAGAAGGAGTGGTCTGTTCCTGTTTTTAATTGAACAGGTCCTTTATTGTTAAATTTTAACGAGTCCAGTATAGGAGAAACTCGGCGTTTTTCAATTTTAGAGAGTTTGAAAAAACTTAAGAAGACTCTAGGGTTGACCTTTTTTGTAAATTTGTGTCTCCCAAGCCCGAAAAAGTATAAAATAATACTTGAGAGAACTGCTTGATCTTTACGACCAAGGAGTACTTTTCGTAATTAGTGCCTCTGATCTGAAAAAGTAAAGAAGTGATCAATGACACGTCGTTTTATGACCAATATTGAATTTGAAACGACAAAAATCTGACAATCTTTTCATGTTTTTATGGTCAGAAAAGGGTTGTAAGAGGACCGTCTTTTTATTTCCGTTTTAACGAGTTTAAAAAGAAAAACTCGGCAATCTTTTCATATTTTAGGAGTCAGAAAAGAGCTTAAATGTGACTCTAATGTTTTTTTTGTCGAAAATGACTGATTTTGCCTGAAAAATCCGTTATCCTGAATAAAAACTCAAACATTACTCATACCTGTTTAAAATGGATAAAAATGCTGCAAAAGTTACCTTTCTAAAGTGAAACATTAATAAATTTACAATTTATTTATTCAAAAAACTTATAAAAAGGGCTTTCGTCAATTCATTTTTACCGTTTGATATTTGGGTGAGAAAAGAGGGCTTTTGGTTAGAAACTTCCTGTGAAGATTGCGGAAAATCCGTTCGTTGGAATCGAGTGTCGTCTCCTCTAGGTAATCCACATCATCCTACTCTTCAATTTCATCTGTTTCAAATTGTTTTTTAGGGTTTCATTTCATTTTTTAGGAGTTTTAAGGTAAAAAAACCTGCGCGCGGGGGCCCGCAGGTGTAACACAGGGGACCCGCGTACCCTGACTTTTTCGCAATGGGAAAAAAGTCAGGGGTTTGCGCCTGCCATGAAGGCAAGGTGCAGGCCTACGCGCTGTCTCTAACAGAGAGGGTGCGTACCCCGCGCAAAGGTTTTTAAACCCTAACAAACTCAAATTTCGCCCAAAAATTTCAATTTTACATATTCTAATTCACCTTTTTACTGAATGTAGGGTAAACATCATGCTTGATTGGCGAGAACGGGAGCATGAGGATGTAGATCTTGCCACGATAAATCATCAACCTTCGATTGATGCATTGAAGGCATGTGGCTTGTACAAATTCTGGGCCATACCTGGCATGAGGGCCCAGGTGGACTTTCTGCAGTGGCTGGTAGATAGGTGGAGCATACAGGACCAGTGCTTCTTCATTGGTGGTCACCAGCTCGAAATAGATCCGGCAGACATATACTTTTTGACTGGTTTGCCTAAGAGAGGTGAACATTTGACTCTATTCGGGGCTAGGGCAGGTGGCCAGTCTGTTGATAGCCTCCGGCTAGAGTACTGCAACCAGACCAGAGACAAAGGGATAGATATCAAAACCATATCCCGTCCTGAATTCATGGTGATTGCGTTTACAGTTACCAGACTTTGCGGGAGCACAACACTACATGTAGCCATTGGATCCTAGATGCGGATGGCAGTTGACTGCTTTCGAGGCACCATTTTCAATTGGTGCGATGCTGTGTTGGCTAATGTAAAAGGCCAAGTGACTAGGGCCAAGAACGATAACTGAAGACCTTTGGATATGGTGCTTTAGTTGTGAGCTTTGTTCTGGAGAGGGTCCCAATGTTGGTCCCACAGCACCTCACTGTTGGAGTTGGACTTCCTCGAGAGCCCAAACTGATGCGATGGGTTGCAGTTATGGCCCGTCATCCTGATGAGGGGACAGAGGTCGTTCGATTCAAACCTGAGTGTTTCCAATGGTTGGAAAACCAGGTTTTTGCTATTTAGGACTTTCCTTATGCTGGGGTAGATTTTCGCGGTGACCTAGACATGGCTCTTCCTCCAGGAGAGTAATGGGATGACTCAGGTGAAATCATTTTCAACATTTTCCTGTTTTTTTTTTTTGTTTTGTTTTTATCTCGTCCCAAAATTGATAGTAAAAGTTTCAAATGCAGATGCGGGCCCATGGCGACCAGCTGCTCTCCGGCCTTATGAGAGGAAACAACTAGCTGCAGCGGCACTAGCCCCACAAGACGAATTAGCAGAGACTTTGGCCGAATTGGAGAGCCATCTAGAGCGCTTGACAGGAGACATTCCGAGACCAGCATATATGACATTCCTCGTCGACTTCAGCGCTATGTGATTGGGGTCCTAGGACCTTTTAGGAGGTTCCTTTGTAAGGTGGCCTGTGCAGTGGTTTCTTATCGAGATCATCACCAGTGATGGGATGATCGCCTATTGTAGACACATATGACATTTTTGCTTTTTGTACTTATCATTTTTGCCGATCATAAGGTGTTTTTCAACCTATGATCGAGGACGATGTAATATTTTGACACACTCCTATATTATACTATATCACTATTACCAACTTATCTTGTTAAACATTATGGGAAGTTTTTTAAATTTACTTGTATGACTATTGCAATGTCTACTTAACATTCGAGAAGAAATTGCATCTGCTAATGTATTTAAAGATCTTGGAATATGCTGATATTCAATATAGTCAAATTCACGTTCCAAGAGATGCACTCTCAAAAATAATCTCAATAACACTGGATTCTAATGGCATATACTCTATTAAGCTGTAATACAACGAGTTCAGAATCTAACTCACTATCGAACTCCGAATCCCAAATGAACTAGATTCAGATAATAACTCAATCACTACACTATACTCTACAATGTTGTTCATTGTTTGACCGGGGCTTACCCCATGCATAGATACCAACTTGTCAGAGGGCGAATAAATAACCCAAGCTGCCGAAGAAATGTTTTGTGTACTACAATAAGCACCATCAGTGAAACCAATGTATGTTTGGAGAGGTATCGACATCCGCAATATCAAGAGTAAAACCAAGATAAACAAGAATAATGACAAAAAACACTCTCTAAGCTAAGCACACTTTTTAATCTACAACACACCAGCTAGAAAGAAAACTAACCTAACTAAAAATCTCCACACCCATTCTTAAGCATAATACCTCTTCAGGTAAAGACCATTTCTGGGTTTACCTAAAGAGACCCCGTCAAAGTCTACCAATTCATAGGCCCCTTTTGCTAGCTTTCGCTTGACAACATAGGGACCATGCCACATAGGCATGAATTTTCCAGCGCCTAATTTATCATTTGCTTGATCGTACAATAAGACTAGGTCTCCTTCCGAAAAATTTCGAGGGGTCACATTTTGATGATACTGAGCTTTAATACGTTTTGCATGAGTTTCGATCGCTAATGCAGCATCACGTCGGTTCTCATCTAGCTGAGCCAAGTATAATAAACGTCTTTCCTCTTCGGAAGTGGCTGGAAGTAACTCGATGGCCATTTGCAATGAAGGATTTCGCACTCAATGGGTAACACAGCTTCCAGACCATAAACTAGTTGGAAAGGAGTGAACCCTGTTGACGTTTTTACTGAGGTTTGATATGCCCAAAGCGCTGAAAATAGCATGTTATGCTAATTCGATCGATGAATCCCAATGATTCGTTGGATCATGATAACTAGAAATTTGTTGATGGCCTCAACCAGACCATTAGCTTGTGGGTAATAAGGAGTTGAACTATCGTGACGCAAGCTAAGATGGCCTGTAAGTTCAGTCATCATAACGTTTCGAAAATGACGCCCATGATCAGTGATAATCGCTTATGGAACACAAAACCTAGCAATTATATGATTGAAAACGAAAATTGCAGTTTTTTTGCTGTCTGCCTCAAATGTAGGCATCGCCTCGGCCCACTTGGTAAAATAATCTACCGCAAGGATGATATACGCATGCCCCCCGGCCGAGTGAGGGTTACATGTAATAAAATCGATACCCCATTTGGCAAAAGGACCAAAGATAATTATAGGGTGGAGAGGAGCAGGTGGAGCGTGCATCTTTCGATCAAAAAATTGGCAGTTGTGGCATTTTCGGACCGTGATAATACAATCTTTAAACATAGACGGCCAGCAGTAGCCAGCGTGCAATATCTTTTGGGCTGTGGCATACCCAGACATATGACCGCCACATGCTCCATAGTGACAGTCATTTAGGACCCTTTAAGCTTCTTCATGAGTTAAACAATGTCGAAAATCAGAGTCCGCCCCACGACGATAAAGAGTATCTCCAATAATGTTGAATTGTTGGGACTGGAATCGTATTTTTCGACGTTCTGACTGTGAAATATCTGGCCGAAAGGATTGGGTTTGGAGATAAACGATGATATCCCCGTACCACGAACCTAAAGTGCTGATTAGAAACAAGGATTCGTCCGCAATGGGCTCCTCTGCCATAGCTTCCGTGTCAGCATGCAGGAAGTCACACATTAACTCCGCAAAAACTAAAGATTTCTTCGACTTAGACTTTTCAAATTCCAAGTCGAACTCCTGCAGGATCACAATCCATTTGGAGTACTTTCCCCCTAGCAATTTCTTGGTCAAAATATAGATCATAGGGTTGCAATCAAAAATTATTGTAGTTTTACGTAGTAAAATGTAATGACGAAAACGTTGGCCAGCTTGAACAACTGCCAATGCCAATTTCTCCACATGTGAGTATTTTAGCTCAGTTGGATTTAA
>APFE031069531.1:114566-219304 GCA_000404065.3 Pinus taeda
TTTTTCATTGGATTCTAAGCTTCCTTGACATATTCAGTCGTAAAAATTGATGAAAAATCATTTTCAAAACGATCACTCTCGGGTAAAAACGAAGATCTATGATGAAGATCTTCCCATGGTAAATCATCGACACATAGGATTTCACGAATTTGCTCATCAGTGTGAACAAGTTCAGAAAACTTTATTGAATCCGAGTTTGATGTTGAAAGTGATTCCTCATGGACCACATTCATTAAGTCAATTTGGGTTGAAGATGTGTCGGAAAGCGATTGCACGGCCTGATATGTAATTTCATATGGACTCAAAGGCATAACATTACCAAATGAGTCTATCTCAGATTCAGAAGGTACGATCCAAGGATCATCATAAAAAATGGTGTCTGACAAAATCATATGAATGGTTGCAATAGAAGATGATGCGTTGATAGGAGGAAAAGGAAAAGTTCCCAGTAAACTGACATCTTTAACTAGTCCTACTCCAACATCTTTATACGGGATAGTCGTTTTACCGACATGCTGAATGCTTTCAGAAGAGGCTGGGTCGGATGAAAAGTAAGTCAACTGGTCTATGGTTATGATATTTCCATTATGAGGGAATTTTATAAGCCGAAAGACCAATGAAACGACAACTGTCATAGTGTAAGACCAACTACGACCCAAGAGAAGGTTGTAATCTAGAGGGGCATCAACCACCTCCACATCGAGATTAATGGTTTTGCCTTCAACCCCTATAGGTAAATCCTGTAGAATGCCAAAAGGATGAAACCCATGGCCATCAAAGGCCTTTAGAATCATCGGGGATTGATTTAGCGAAGGAGAACCAAGCGATCTTCAACAATGTATCGACATAATACACGTTGAGGCTCCCTCATCAATCACAGTCCTATGAACAGGTCTGTTTTTGACTATCACTGGAATCTGGAAAGCCATTTGATGAGGTAAGCACGGTGTACTATTTTCTAGATCGAAAATTATAAGGTTCGAGTCCTGAACGTCAACAGCTCCTATAGTCGACAAAAGTAATTTACGCTGTGCTGAACATGATTGTAGCACTTCCAAAGCCGACATTGCTGAAGGTGAAACAGCTAAATCTTCAACAATGTTATAGTTCTGAGCTACTCTCGCATGTGGATTGAAAGTTGACTTTCGAAGTATACCCTTGGCGAGCGGTTTGATTACTAAGTCTGGATTAGGTTTCTCGATCTGTAGCAGATCGGAACCGAGAGCTGAGGTTGATGGGTTAGAATGAGAAGATTCTGCTTCTTTACCATCAACAAGACTTTTACTTCCATAATCATGCAATCGAGTCACAATCCTAACATGGGACATCATCAGTATGGGTTCTTCGTTGGCATTTGAGGAAGAACCTATCATCTTACTGTCTTGACTTGGAAAAGGATCCTTCAAAACAACAGGAGTTTGGGAACCTTTGACAATTTTCACAACCTCTGCACGATGAGGGGAGTCTCTTGTAAAATGCTCTTCATCACAAATGAGACAAGGATAACGAGGTTTGCGTTTCTCATCAGTTGATTCCACTTTTTCTGGTTTCTCTTTTGAATTTTTATCTGTTTTATCCTTCTTCTTCCCTTTCTTCTTACCACCGGATTTTGATTTGGCTGTAGATGACTCTACAACATGAATATCGACAGAAAGTTCCACGGAAGAATCTCCTGTCGGGGAATCTGGCAAGGTTATGATAGGAGAAGAATTCTTGGAAGACTTCTTCTTACTTTTGGTAGTAATCGTACCAATCATACCATCAGCGGCATGAGATCCTGAAGGAGCTGGAGCGATTTGATTTTTCTTGGGAAGATCGGGGATTTTCTCGTGTAATGTACCTGACTGAGTATAAACTAAGTCAAGGTACTGTGCTTGAGCAATTACTTGCTCCTCAGTAACGAGTCCAGCCTTAGTTACATCCTTAGTGATCTTGGGCAGTAAATATTTTACAAACCATTCAGCTAAGATCTGATCTGGGATAAAAACTTTCACTAAACGTCGTCGACGTCTCCATTCATGAATGTGATCTGAAATGTAAGTGGATGTTGAATGCTTTAACGAAGTTAATAATTCCGTGCCATTTTCATATCTGACTGGAAACTAGAAATGAGTTAAAAACGAAGTAGCTAACTAACTAAAGTTATAAAAAGTGGCTCGCGGTAACTCAATGTACCACTTGGCCGCAAGACCAATTAGAGTGCGCTGGAAAAGTCTTAAACGGATTGAATCATCTGAAATGGAATTAGACGCACACCAGAGGTGATAAGTCATCACATGGTTCGATGGGTCCTCTCCTGATTTGCCTTCAAACTAAGAAATATCACTAGGCAACTTACTCGGCATTGGCAGCCAAAACGGAAGATAGTTAATTGGATCGTTCGTAAGGCGCGACAAGTCAGGCAAGTCCAAAGTTGCGATAAATGGTAACTAACGATTAGAGTCCCTAAAACTCTGGGTCATCAGACCAGCCCCAGGAGGAGGATATCCAAGATAACTAGGAATTGGAATTGCATTTGAGATATTATATCCTCTCGGAAAACTAGGATTAACTGGACCGTACTGGGGTTGTTGAGGTTGTTGATATGTATACCCAGGGTACGGTTGATACTGATAGACTGGCTGCTGCACAGCTGGACTGAATTGGTACTGTCCCTGGTACGGTTGATAAGTAAATTGAGGTTGACTTGTGACAACTGTACTTGAACCAGGTTGTCCTACAGGAATTTGAATCGAAGTGTGAATCGTGGGTCCAGACTGAGGTAAAGATGTCTGAGGAGTTGATACAGGAACAGTAGAAACTAGAGCTGTCGATACTCCAGAAGTAGGTGGGGTAAATTGAATAGATGTTGCAGCAGCCGTTTGAGGCAGAGTACATGGAGTACTAGGCCCAGGCTGAGAAACTACAAAAGGTGCAGAAGTTTGAATAGTAGACTGGACAGGTTGCTGGGGTGAACCAGAAACCAAGCGTTGTCCAGTTTGATATGACAACTGTACATTCGGTTGCAAGACCTGTTGGGATTGAGATGGATCCCACACTAAGTTCATTCCGGGGTACGGACCCATAACAGGTTGAGAATATTGAGGACCGTAACCGGGTTGAGGGTAGGGTTAATAATTCAACGGTACATTTCTAGATCCTTGAACATATGATTGACCGGAAGGTGGTTGGTAACCTTGGGTTGGGTATTGACCTTGGGGTTGATAACCCTGAGGCACGTATTGATACTGGGGTTGACCTTGAGGTACATATTGATATTGGGATTGGCCTTGAGGTACATATTGAGTCTGGGGTTGACCTTGAGGAACGTACTGTCCCGTAGGTATGTATAGTCCGTGAGGTTGCCCCCCAGGCACAAACTGGGTACCTTGAGGTTGCCCCCCAGGTGATACTTGAGGATTTTCAGGCTGCCCCCCAGGCGGTGACTGCCCACCTTGAGGTTGAGGATTGGGAATAATACTCGACATCATGAGAATATCTTCTACACTTAACGACTTCGTACCATTATTTTCATTTAATAACCCTTGTTCAATAGGTTGAGGAGATGCTCCCGAAAAAGTACCAGAAAGTGACTGATACCCAGCGGGAACAGAAGGACCGCCGTACAAAAAGGTTTCCGGAGATTGAGAAAACATGGATGATTGTCTTGACATATTTAACGGAGGATAGTAGCCCCTAGGTGTTGGGTGACAAGGAATACAAGGTCGTGAAAAATTTAGTCCCGGGTTTTCCAAAAATTTATTCAATGAAAGATACCAAGCACTGCTCCTAGGTGGACTGTAAAAGATTGATTCACGCTCCCTAAGCTCTATAACAGGTTGATTTTCAGGGATAGGGATGCCTTCTTTTTCTCCTGGACTAGCAAGTTCTTCAATAGCTATTAGTCCAGAAGGAAGATTTTGGGTAATTACTCTTTCTACCCTGGGTGAACCAGGACCACTAGAAATTGGAGAGGTAAACCCCGATGTTGTAGTAGCAGCAATTTCAGTTTCAGGTTCAGATATTTCAGGTTCTTCACCTATATCACTAGTAGATGAAACACTACCAGTAACTTCGGAAATAGACACAGACTATGGATTATAATCTGCAACTAAAGCTTGAAAGGATGTACCACCAAAGAAGACTCTCCTTCTTCAGGTGACCCAACTCTACTGTCTCTAGGAGTTACCAGGGCTCGTAGCCCTTCGGCTGGCTCGATGAAAACTCAGGAGGTTGGCCCCGAAGTCTATGGTACTTCCCCGGTAATTCAACCACGGTTAAATATTTTAACTACTTCACACGAAAACAAAGTAAAATCTCAATGAAAACCACCTAAAGCCTCTAAAGAACCAAACAAATTGAATCACACGCCTAAATAATCTAGGAGATCAAGCCACACACAAACAGTAACTTTCCGTACTGAAAACACTAGTTGGTGATGAAATCCAACATCGCAGAGTTCAATACAGAAATGGCGGTTGGAACAGTTACCCCAGAAACCTGCTTAATGAATAGACTGGCATAAGTTCCTCCACTAAACCATATCGAGTGAAGAGAACCCCCCAGAAAATCCAAGTGAGTCTAGGCGACGTCTGCTCTAGGTCCAGTGGGATCTTCCCACCACTGTCACCTTAGGAAGAATCCTATAGAATATGGTCACTATGGTTACCAACGGAAACAAATATACCTGGGGGAACAGTCTACGATCCGATACGCATGCAAGGGCAAAGTAGCAAGCTCAATCCCCTTGAAGGCTCCTTGACATAATCCAAGGTTTACCAACAAGTGACCCCAGGCTCCTCGACAATGGTTAATCCGAGGTTTACCGTTTTTAATACGTGAATATCTGGCGTTGTTCCCAATGAGGAAGGATTGATTCCCACATTGATTCGGACACGATCTCGTGCTTGTCCTTTAAGAGGAGCTTTCCCAGAGCATAGATTCAACAGTTGGATTTTTCTCCTACCGCAATATACAACTACTTGTTTGTTTTACTGTCTTGGAGAGTTAATTACTCCCTACTCCAAGACACTAGCCTAAGCTATGTTGGTGTAATAAAACCCTAGAAATAAAGAGATTACTAGATGGATTTTACTTTAAGCGTTTTTTTTATTGGTTTTTCTTTAAGTCAAGAGGTGCGGAGATGAAACTCGTGGTGTGAAGACTCGACTCGAAATCACTAAAAAAAATGCACTTAACATGATTAAGCAACCTTTTCCCTTCAATGAACTTCTAGCTAGGAAAGAGTTTGAGAATGCAAATGCTTGTAAACACAAATATTTCTTAACAAACAAATTAAAAGAAGAGTTTTTGTCTTTTCCAATGCACTTAAAACGAGACAACTAGTTATATTCACAAAAATTTCCCTTTTCTTTCAAACGCTCAAATACTACAAAACAAACTTTTTCCAAAAGAGATTTTTATTTTTTTTTATTTTTATAAAACACTCAAAACTATGGGCAAAGCAAATCTTGAGATCTATAAACAATAAAAAACTATTTGAAGTAAAAGCTTACAAGATGTCTTTTTCAAGGATGTTTTACTCAGCTATAAGCAAACCAAGGACTAACTTGTGCAGAATCACAAATTAGTCAAAAAACAACCAATTTTTGTTTTCTTTTCTAAAAATGAAATCCAAACTTTTAACACAAGCTTTTCGAAGTTTCGCAAAGAGAAGAGAAAACACAAAATGGATTCCTCAACAAAGGTAGATTTTGCAAATGGTTAGACTCATAAGAAGGCCAGTAAAAACCAAGGTGATCTGAGGTTTCTACAGCTTCTAAGCTCCGAGCTACTACACGACCAAAATGAAAATCAAGACTGGCAACCAAAACTTCTAGGAATTTCACCTAAAACCCTAACACCAATGGAATTAACCTAAGGAAAGTTCTTAACAAGTCGCATGCAGGTCTAGGTAGGGGATAATAACAACATCTAAACAAATACTAAACTGACTGAAAGAGAAAATCTTAAGTTTTTCAAAATTTTAGCAGGGTCCGCAGGCCCGCAGTTCACACAGGTGCGGGAACGCTCTGTGTGAAAAGTAGAAGTGCGGATAAGTCCGCACTATGTTGCAAGCCGAGGGTGCGTTCCTCTCCTAAAGTTATCAAAAACAAAAAATAATCCCAGATCTACTAAATCCACCCAATTCCACACACAACAAGCCAAAAATAGAAACAAAAACACAGTTTCTCTGGTCAAAGTAAAAACAAGGAAAAAATCAAGTCCCCAGCGGAGTCGCCATTTTGTCACATGGAATGAGTCGATTTTGCAGACAATCTCGACCTCCCTAGTATCTAAAGATATCTAGTGACAAGCAAGCCAATGAAAAACTATCTTTCTCTAAATATGCAATTAAAAAACAAGGCAAACAAGTGTTTTAGGCTACCTTGGGTCCAATGCAAGTTTGTGGAAGCCTCGCTCCTTTGATCCAAATGAGCTCCCTTGTAGCAAGTCTGCAAACACAAACAAGCAAACACATTAAATAGCACCTGAAAAGCCAATTTCATAAAGCATATCCATCATAATGATCAAGGAATTTATGAAACAAACCACATAAGACAATTTGTTCAGAAAAATGAATCTGATTGTATTAATTCAAATCAAAGAAGAACTTTACAACCTATGCCTTGATGCTGTACAAGCTCCTCCCAGGGTCCAGAAAGAAGTCTCCTCTACTTTGACAAATTTCACTCACTTCCCAATGAAGCCAAAAGATATGTGATCTCTCCTCTCAAGCTTAACTAGGAAGTCTTAATTCCACCAGCATTTACCCTTAAAAATGTTTAGATTCTAACCTCTCCTCAAGGGATAAAGGGATAAGGGGAAGTCTTAATTCCACCAGCATTTACTAGGGCCTCCTTCAAAGGGATAAAGCCCTCCTTCAAAGGGATAGCTCCTCTCATCAAGGGATTATCTTCTTCTATTTTGGGATGCATGAACCGCCTTGGAGCGAACAATCCACGTCAAAATTCCTTCTAGAATCATCTAGAATTAACCCAAAGTGAGTTTTTTAGAATAAACTTGCGCCTTTTTGACTTTCACAGGGGTCCGCACCCACCCCTTTACAGAAAGAGCGGGCAGATCCGCAGGTAACATGAACAAAGGGTGCGGGACCGCAGGTAATAGTGAGAGAAAGTGCGAAACCAGAGCTTTATTGATTTTTAATGTCTTTCTCTCATTTTCAAAGCTTGACATGAAGAGGTGAGGTCTGAGACTTGCTTAGGAGGACAGTATAAGTGATGATAGACCCATACTGACTGCAAATAGTCATGGTGACGATATTTTTGTGTAACACTGCCAATCCTATAGGTGTTGTTCTATATCCTGTAGGATCCTGCAGGTTTTCAGGACAATGACTTGTTTTGTCCATATCTCCCAAATGGTAGAATGGATTGACCTAAAACTTATAGAGCATGTTGCCATCATCATTATTCACCTCCCCATGAAAAAAAAAAAAATGGGTCAATGGATGCACGGATCTCGACAAAAACTAAAAATGGATGAAGGTGATGGAGGTCAATTTCTTGGACACCGTGCACTGGAATTTGCTAAAGTTGATTGGGCATGTTACCATCATCCATATGCATCTCCCCATGAAACAACTTTTTAAATGGATGCACAGATATCGAGAAAATGCAAACATGGTTTTAGGTGATGGAGGTTAATTTCTCGAAAACTGTGCACTAGAATTTGTTGAAATTTCTTGAGCATGCTACCATCATCCATATGAATCTCCCGTTGAAATAGCTTGGAAAATGGATGCATGGTTTTCAAATTATGGCAAAAACAAATTTATGTTCTATGTATTTTTGTATCCTATAGTAAAACTGAGCATCCTATAGTTTTTTAGGATAACAAGCAACTTGAATAGTAGAAGCTTGAGAACGATGGGTGGATGGTGAAAATAGATGAAGGTGATGGATTGGCATGACTTTGGCCTTGTTGGAGCATTTGAGCAAAGGAGGAGAAAGTCAAAATTTGACTTATTTTGACTAGGCTCGACCAATTTTCTTTTTGGTACCAACTTGTTCTTGTTGCTTGTAGATGTTGGAGAGTACATGCATTCATAAGAGAGATACATGAAGCAAATATTTTTTTATTTTTTTCTCTTTTTTTTTCTAGGCCTACTAGCCGCCTCAAGGAGGTTTTCAACTAGTAGGTCTGCCTAGGCTTCTCAAAAGAGGTTTTCACCTAGGATATTTTTCTTTTTCCTCTTTTTTTCGTTTTTCCCAACCCATTGACCACCTCATGGAGGTTTTCAATCAATGAGCCAATCTCAAGCGCCTCCAAGGAGGTTTTCATCTGAGTTTTTATTTTTCTTTTTTCATCAATTTTTTTTTTCTTCTACCCTACCCTACTTGAAAAACAAAATCACTTTCAAGTATAAGAATACTTCTAATGGAGCCATGTGCACATCAAGATGACAGACAAAATGATGTGGAGGCTTGAAATGTATGCTTTGACATGTACCTGGATTTGAAAGATCAAATGATTTGACTTTGAGGATATCAAGCACATTTGAAGAAGAGAGTATTTCTACAACTTAGTGACTGTCTAGAACCATATTTCAATATAGTTGTGATGCCTCTGGTCCACTTGTTGATTTGGACCATCTTGGATGTCTACTTCTATCATGACCTTCAATTCTTCCTCTTTTTGGTGATTGATCTCTTGAATACATGGAGGATTTGATGGTAACCATGAGGGAGCTTTCTCAATCTCTAATTTTGATGTCTACTCTTCATCAAGTGCAACCCATGATTCTTTGATCTTATCTTTTGAATCTTCTTCTTCTGGATGTAGTCCTTCAATGGTATCAAGAGAATCGTTTTTTTGCAATACTCTTCCAGAGCTATGGTAAATACCATTGAGCTTAAGAGGAGATGTTTGGAAGTGTTGTACCTTAGCATTGTAAGTGGATTGAGCTACTTCAATGTGTGGGTTTGGAAATGGTGGTATAGGTAGTTGACTGGGAATGTATATTTGAGATGGATGTGGATGGGGTTGTGGTTTCGGTGGAGGTGAATGGTAGGGATAACATCGAGTTTGGTATGGAAGATATTGAGGAAAATGTTGAGGATATTGTGGATGGTTCCCATAAGTTCCTTGCCAACCTTGTTGCCAAGATTGGTTTTGGGGTTGAGATGGTCAATGTTGCCAAGGAAAAGGTGTGTTCCAATTACTTTAAGGTGGATATGCATAACCTTGAAAGTTTGAATTAGGCTCTTGCATCATATCAGGCCGAATAGGCTTCCATGGTCCTATTGGAGCTACATAACATTGCTGCATTGGCAATTGACTTGCTTCATTGTCATCTTGGTGAAATTCCTTCAACCTTGGTAATGAGTAGCAACATTTAACATCCTGTGATTCTACATGGACAACACAAACATCTTCTTTTTGCTCATTTTGTATTCTTAACATTTCTACTTGTTCGATTAGATTGCTAAGAATTTCTATTCCAAGTTTAGCTTGACTAACTGATCTTGATGTTGATTTACCTACTCTTTCTTTTCCTCTTGATATTTGTTTGCATGTTTCACAAATTTCCTCAAATGCTAATTGATATACATCACCTCTACTTATGAGATTAAGGAGATCAATCCACTCATCCCTAATTGTTCTAAATAAGAGGGTTTTTAGTGTGTCAGATCCTAAATGATGTAGTTTTCCCCTCTTAACATTATACATGAACCTTTCTATTAGATAATCTAGACTCTCATCTTCTCTTTGATTCATTCTAAATATTTCTTTTTTAAGATCATGATCTTTATATTTTTCTGTAAATATCTTTTGCATATCATTCCATGATCTTATTGAATTAGTCCCTAAAGTCATGAACCATTTAAGAGCTATATCCTTCAATGTTGCCGGAAACAATCTCAGTTTTTGAATTTTTAATAAGTAACCATAAGATCTACAAATAATTTCAAATTCAAAGAGAAAGGTTTCTAGATCCTCTGACCTTAGACCATGAAATTTTAGAAGAAAATATTGAGGGATGTTCTTCATATGCACACTACCATCAGTATCTTGAATGGGAAATCCGAGAGGATCTTCCTCATTGTCATCATCTCCATCCATTTCTTCTACATTCTTTGCCATCTTCTTCTTCTTCTACCTGCAAAAGTGAATAGTGATGTGGCTCTTACTGCACCACGTGATCAAATGGGGGGGTGGGGTTGGTGTTTGAGATTTTTTTTGTTTTTATGATTGAATGACAACACTAATGCAATGCACTTTTCTATCTTTGAAATGAAATATCATAATGAAAATATATATTAAAAAGAAATGAATCAAATATGGAAGAAAACAATGCATACTTTGACACCTCCCTGGCAACGACGCCAAAAAGTGATGAGCCTCGGTATTGCGACAAGAATGCTGTAACACCCAAGGCTACCGACTTTAATTATCAACCCAAGGTTTGTACAAACTTAAGAGGTATTGGCACTATATGTGCAGCATACAATGTGCCCTTCCTTTGCTGTCATGATGTAATGGAGTGCATGTACTGAAGTCAAATCCTAACCTAATTGCAAAAAATGAAATGTTCGAAGTGGAATCTTAACCATTTTCTAACTAACTTCTAAGAGGCTTTGCTTCAAAAGAATGCTAAGTTAACATGCATGCAATCCTACTGTCCTAAGCATGTAGATTCAAACCATCATACCTTCTACTGCTATGCATGTAAATGAATAAAATAAATCTGTTTTTCTCTTTTTTTTTTTTCATGTGAGAGTGTGAAAGCTAATATCTTTTGGTGATATGGCAGGTGGCTTGGAGATGATGGTGAATGGTCAGAAGGCTTGGGAGACAAGTAGGGACCCTTTAGTAGCTTCCTAGAGGATTTTTCCTCAATTCGGCCTCAAAACATGGTTTCCTACAGGATGTCACAAGATTTCCTACAAGATCCCTTGAAAACCTATAAAATACAATTGAGAGCAAAAGGATGGATGTTGAAGGTGATGGAAAGCTTAGGGAAGGTGGTTGGTGGATGGAATGAGGCAAGGGAATGCCTAGGACCACTTCAGAACTCAAAACCAAAGGTGGGAGATGGCTGGATTTGCTCAAAAATATTGGAGAAGTTTCCTTGTGAAATGATGAAATTGGTGAGGGTTTAGTGAAATAAAGTGAGGACCATGGGTGGATGAAGTTGGGATGAGGTTGTTGTCTATGAAATCTCTTTGTACTCCTGAAACACCTACACTGCATCAAACATTGACATTTAGCCAAAAATCATGCAAAGAAGAAGAATTTCAATTATCTAAAGGAAACAGAATTTCATGAGCTAGTTGTCTACTTTATGCATAAGGAAAACTCTGTTGAATGATATAAAACATTGATGAGATCTAATGTAAGACTGAAGATATAAGAAAAGGAAATCAAATCCTACCCCTGAAAACTAGCAAAATGTTGACCTAATTGTGGAGCAAGAGGGTTAAAATGGTCTTGATGGCATGGAGGTCAAGTAGAGGCCTAATCCTAGCTTCAATGATGATTTTTCTCAATTCGGGCTTAAAACGAGCTTTCCTACAGGATGCTACAATGATTTACTACAAGATGTATATATTTACTATAATTCATCGAATGACCAAGAAAATCAAATCCAAATTGGATGGGACAAATTTTATTATTAACTAGGATGTATGAGGTCCCCATTCCAAGTGGAATCACTCAAAAAGACCTATGTTAACCCATGCTAAAAAATAGAAAAAACATTACTAGTCGAAAATCTAGAAATTCGAGAACTAGTGAGCTAGTAAATCTAAAAAATGTCTAACCAAATCAAGTGCAAATGCAATGTGGTAATTTTTGTTATGAACTAGAATGTTTTTGTGATCTAATGCAAGTGGAACCAACTCGATTGAAGCTCGTTAGCATGCTCTAAAAAATAGCAAAAATTTATTGTTCTTTGCCACAAAGGAGTTCCAGAAATCTAGATTTGGGAATAAGAAGACTAATCCAAGTAGCTCAATGATTACTATGAACTTCCAAAAAAATTTCAAGGATGAAATAATGCTTTTGATCCTACAAAAGAACTTACATCAACCATTTAACTCAACCATACAACAAGAAATCATTAATACTAAATGCAGAAATAGAAAGAAATAAAAACAAGAGATGCATGTGAATAAGCAATGAAAAGAAGGAAAGAAAATGATACAAAAGGGCTCTGAGGTTCCTGGGATGGAAAAGCCCAAGGAAACTCAAAGACCTATGGAGGAGAATAATATTTAGAAGCTGAACATGACACCAATCTTCATTATTCGATCAATACGATTACATCCCTGCAAGAAAATACAATGGAGCTGCATAAATACGAGTTCTCTCCACAAGAACACTAATGAAAATATCCTCAGAGGAAAATTTAGAATCATTCCCCATGAATGGAGGAAGCTTTCCCCACCAAAATCCCCTAATTAGTGGATCTGGTCCCTTGATTAGTGGAACACATTTCTAGATTTTCTCAATCATTGGAGTTCCACAATCTGTGCCATAATTCCATAATATCTTGTTGATTTATTTATTATTGATCCTCCTGTAGTAGGGAACAAGTCCCTAAATTATCTCCTCCTCAAAATCTTCATAATCTACCCAATATTCTCATAATATTCCACAAAAATAAATAATATTAGGCACAACCATCTAATTATTCATAAACCTTCCTAATGAATATATTAAAGTTCAAAATAAATTATCTAATGTAGAAGGAGAGGTTTAATGTGCTAAAGGATGGTCATAGGCCTTAATTTATGTTTTAATTTAGAGGCATGGGCCTTAATTTATGTCTAATTTAGAGGCCCATCACCATGTAAATCATGGCATGCTTAGTAATATCGTATTCACTAAGGAGCTTATGATCCTGAGGCTATCGTCCTTCATGAATGAGCCAAAAGCATTCACGAGGAAAGATCATCTTCTCCTGTACCATTTTCACAACTGAGAAAACAAGATCTGAGTTCAAAACCTACAAACAAAAGGATTCCAATGATATTGGTTTCACCAGGATAGGGAAACTCTCCAGATCTGAGCTCCAGATCATTGCAAATCCTGCATTTCCAAACCCTTCAACATTGATCATTCTTGAAACCCTATGGTATCATTTTTTTTTGTATACAATTTCAATTTTGATGCATCTTTATGTATTCTTATTAGTCAAATAAATATTCAAAAATTTCATTCTTTAAATTTCAAGACCTCCCACTCGGATGATAATACCTTTCCACACCACTGTTATTATTTTTTAATTTCAATGAAAAATATCATAGAAATTAAGATAAATAAACTTAACTTAATTTTATGTAAATTAATTTCATGTTTTTCCTAAGCATTATGAAGATGAATTTCACAATCTTCCTAAACATTTAGTTTTGTTGGAATAAACTTAACCTTACAATTTTCCTGAACATTATGTTTTAGCTCTAACCAACTGAATCTTCCTAGACGTTATGTTTTTTTGGAATCGACTTAACATCATAATTTTCCTAAACACGATAACTTAGTTCAAACTAACTGAATGATCTTCTCATATCATCATGAACCACTTATATCCCACCCTACATTTTCTATAAACAATGTGATCAAGGGGATAAAAATTATGCCAAAAAATGAAAGTTATCAAAATCCCCCAAATTCAACGCCAAATTGTAGATCTCATCTTTCTGATTCGAACGATGCTTGAATCACCTCAATCTGACACCATATAAGGAATTTATCGCGTTCTAAAGTTTTTGACAAACAACTTGCAGGGTTGACCTTATAGTGTATGGATGCCACATGGAATTTCATATGATGATGTCATGTTGACATCATCTGCTGACCAGGCAATACAAGAGCCAATTAGAATTTGCCATTTGGGTTAGCCTCGTGACGACACTTGGAGCATTATTATTGGTTGATGATTTTGAGGAATGGGCCAATCACTAAGTGACATGTGGCCCAATCCTAGGGCACCATGTGGCACTCTAGATGAGGCCAACAATTGGTTAACCGATTGATAAGCCTTCACAAGAATCAAACACATGACCTCCCAAACGTGTAACGAATGCTTGACTAATCGGGCTGCAAGTGTTTCTTGTTAACGATGGTGGGTGACTTTTATATATGGTGATATGGTTCGACAGTTGGGGGAGAGGGTCGGGTCTGTGGGTGCGCCCGACCAACCCACCCCTAGGTTATTTTGTTGTGATGTGACCACCAACAGAAACTCAAGGGGGCAGGGCACATGGCATCCTGCCTGTGCCTAATGTCTAAGTTATATTAATACTATGAAACCTAGAGTGGGGCCAGGAAGGGACATGGCTTATGGCCCGCACCCCTCGATCATATGTGGTGCTACATGACCACCAGTGTGGGAGGTGAAAGGGGCTTCGATCTTTAATTTTTTTTGTTTAATATTTATTACAAAATTCCAAGCTTGCCAAGGATCATGGATCGAACCTGCAACTATTGGAATACCAATGGAGCGCCATACTAACAAACCACCAAGTCACATTGTTGCCATGTTTGCAAGGAAAAATAATTTGTAGAGCATTTTTGCAGGCAGTTTGAAGAAGGAGGCCTATCTTGGCCATTTTTTAGTCTTTTTTCGCCCAAGAAGAGCCTATATAATGGTTTTTGAGCATTTTGGACGCAATGGCAGTGTTATTTTTGAGAATTGAGACTTGTATGTTGATGTAATTGAATATTTCAACATATAATAAAAAATGTCACCATTGGAAGTTGGACCCAGAGATGTAGCCTGGGAGGGGTGAACCCTGTCATCAATTTGTTGTGCTTTGATGCTACTTATTGTCCATTTTAATTGTTAAAAAATTGCGAAATTCAATTTAGTTTGTGTGCTTTTGCAATAACGATCCATTGCTTAAAATACATAAACTAGCTTGCAAATCATTTTATGAAACCTTCATTTTTTTTGGATCAGTTTGGTATCAGAGCATGGTTTTTGTGAAGGTTTGATAGAATTTGCAAAGTTTTTGAATGCTTACAAGGTCTAAATTGAGAAGAGGAGAAGGAGAACTTGAAGAACCTAACTCTTAAATTGGCTCAAGGAGGCCACAAACTCCACAGGTCATGGAACATAAAGAAGGACAAAGATAAGGGCTGATGTCTAAGGATGAGAGAGATTTTAGAAATGATTTCTTTGATATGACTGAGATGGTGAAATTTTTGTACAATGAGAGAACAACAAGGTTGCAAGGAGAAAGTTCTAATCAACCAAAAGGTAATAGTGGTAATGGGAGCAAGCCTCCACCTCCTTGTCCTCCTTCACCTCCATCTACATATCCATCCTCACCTCCTTCTTCACCTCCTTCATCCCATAGACCTACTCCTCCTACATCTCCAAGAGGACATGCTAAGTCTATGATTAATCTTGATGTCAAGTTCTAATTTCCAATGTATAGTGGGGAAGTAAATGCTAAAAGGTTAATAATTGGGTTCATCAAATTTAAGTCTATTACAAGATTCAAAATATTGATGTTGATGTCGCAAAGATCCATATTTTTGCTCTTCGTTTGGAAGGTGGAACCCTTATCTAGTGGGAGGATAGAACTCAATAAGACTTGAAGAAATGGGGTAAAATTATCTCTTCTTGGAATGATTTTATAGTTGCATTAAGAAGGCAATTTTATCCATTAGCTTACATGAAAAAATTATGGATTGGAAAATTTTTAAACAAGCTAAAGGTCAGAGTGTTCGAAGTTACACACAAGAATTTAGAAGAAGAGCTATAATCTTGGCTCTTTATTTTGCCTCACAAGATACTCTCCTTAAGTATATAGGCAGATTACATAGTTATTTGAGATGTACTATACTTATGTTTAATCTCACCAATCTAGATGAAGTATGTGTTCATGCAACTCATTTAGAATCAAGAGGCAAGAATGTTCCTTAAGAGTCCAGGAAGAAACCTTTTAAATATGGAGACAAAGGAAAGGGGGAGTTTAAAGGCAAGAGTAATAAGAATGCTATTGTAGAGAAAGAGGGAGATAAACTTACTTGTAAACGTTGTTCAAACGATGGCCATGATGAAGACCACTGTTGGAAACTACATCCATAATTGAGACCAAGAAGTTCAATAACAAGGGGAAAAAAAGATTGCTGCTACAACTCAACAAGATCTAAGATCTGATTCAGGTGATGAAAACAAAATCACAACCATGGGAATGAAAGGTATAACTTCTAATGAAATTACTAGTTCTTCTAGTAAGCCTACTGAATCTCAAAATGATAAAGAAAGAAGTGAGCTTTTCCATATCAGGTTCACTACAAGACATACAAAGGTTGATATATTATTTGATAGTGGATCTCATGTCAATCTTATCTCTAAAGCAATTGTCAAGAAACTTAATTTAGAGACTACACCTCATGCAAAACCTTACCCTTTGGGTTGGGTATGTGATGATTCCAAATTGCAAGTGACAAGAAAATGTAAACTCAAATTTTCCATAACTACTAATTTTATAGATGAGGTAGAGCTTGATGTTGTACCACTTGATATTTGTGGGATTATCATAGGGATTCCATAGTTATATGACTGGAAATCCATATTCTATCATCATGAGAAAAAATATAATCTTTTCAAAGATGGAGTTGAGTATATTGTTAGAGTACATCACAAGAATATGAACTTATCTCTTGTTATTGTTGGTCAAATGAAAAGGCTTATGAATGCTAGTAAGAATTTTGTATTGTCAACGATTAAAGTTAAAGATACTACTGAATATGAAGCTTTCTCAAGATGTGATTATAAAATCAAGCATGAATTGGTTGAAGTTGTTAACACTTATGACAAGATGTTTTAGGGTCCTGAAGGGTTATCTCGAAAGAGAGGAATCCGACATGAGATTCAATTGCAGCAAGATGCACCGCTTCTGAATATTGGCATGTATAGAATGTCAGTTTTAGAGAATGAAAAAATTAAGAAGCAAATTCAAGATTTGCTTGACAAAGGGGTCATTGAACCTCCTTGTAGGTCTCCTATTGTTTTGGTTCCAAAGAAAGACGGTACATTACGCATGTGTGTGGATTTTCGAGCTTTAAACAAGATCACGATAAAAAATCACCATCCTCTTCCTCGCATTGATGATTTGGTAGATCAGTTAAAGGATGTTGTTTATTTTACTAAGTTAGATTTGAGAAGTGGTTATCATTAGATGTTATGCAACCAACTCATAAAATAGAAGAAAATATCGATCAATGACTTAAAAATTATCCTCTTTGAGGGGGAAACCTCCTTTACATTACATAAATGAACAATTCTTGGATGATACACATGAAAATACCTCCTTTGTATATATAGGAGTCTAAGGAGTCACAATATAATCAGAGCCTACATAAAAATAATAATGTAAGGGTACAACAATAACAATATTGGGCTTCTATGGGGCACATCAATAACAATATGGGGGCTACATGGGCACAACAATAACAATAAGGGGAATACACTAAAAATAACAATAAGGGGGCTACACTAGTATTATAGGGACCTAAGAATCTCCTTCCAAAAAATGTTGTCCTGGATGCTTGAGTAGTTTTGGATGCTTCTGTATAAAATTCTCATCCTCCCATGTGGAATCTTCAATTGGTAAGTTCTTCCACTTAATGAGATACTCTGAAATTGATCATTTTCATAATTGTTGGGTTCTTGTTTCCATGACTGCTTCAGGCTCAAATATGATTTTTCCTTTTTCGTCAAGTTCTGGCAACATTGTTTGAATATGAAGCTTGTCACCGATAGCCTTATTTAAGCATGAAACATGGAAAACTGGGTGTACTTAGGAAGATGTAGGCAAATCCAATTTGTATGCCATAGTACCAATCTTTTGCAACACCTTGTGACGACTATAGTCCTTGGGTGATAATTTATTATCATTCTTAGATTGCTTGAGGGACATTTGTTTATATGGTTGTAGCCATAAAAATACCTAGTCACCTACCTCAAAACTTCTTTCACTGCGATAATGATCTCCCTGTTGTTTCATTCGATTCTACATTAGAGTGAGGTTATCCTTTAAGAATTAGAGAACTTGTTGTTGATGCTCGATGTGATCTTCCACTGATTAAACCTTAGAATTTTCTCTTAAAGGTGATGTGATGGATGATGGATGATATCTATAAAGTGTCATAAATGGGGTCATTTTTGTTGTAGTATGGAAGGAAGTGTTATACCACCATTCAGCTAGAAGTAACCACTTGACCCATTGTGATTGTTTATCAGATACAAAGCAACGAAGATATCCTTCCAAACATTTGTTCACTATCTCAGTTTGCCCATAACATTGAGGATGATAAGATGAACAATGAGCTAATTGAGTACCAAGACCAAAAAATAATTTGGTCCAAAAATTTCCAGTGAAAATGGGACCTCTGCCACTTACATTAATCTTTGGGTTTCCATGAAGATTTTGAATTGTTTCCATAAATGCAGTGGCAATTGTACTGGTTTTAAAAGGATGAGATAATTCAAAAAAGTGTGCATACTTCATAAGTCTATCAACTACCACCATGATGAAACTCTTTTATTCAGACTTGGGTAAACCTGTGATACAATCCATTTAGATCTCCTCCCAATGCTAACTTGGAATGGATAAAGGTTGTAATAGACTCGGGGTCTTAATTTAAGGCCATCCCAAAAAAAATCCTTCTTGGCCATGTGGTAAGTTTTTAAAAATCTTGAGTTCCCTCCTATGGGGGATGCGTGCAATTCCAAAATAATCTTTTGTTTGAGTTGGGAATTCTTACAATGATATAAGCGATCTTTGCACCATAATGAATCATTTTTCCAGCTAAATGTATTTGATGTACTGGGATCTTGTTGCAACTTTATAATGAGTGTCCACACCCCTCCATCATTCTTCCATTCATCCCTTGCTTCTGTTATCCACTCAGGTTGGATAATAGAAATGGCACAACACAATGCTTGCACATCCTCATCCTTTCTTGAGAGTGCATTTGTAATAACATTTTTCTTCCCTTTTTTGTAGATTATTTCAAATGCATAACCCAACATCTTTGTGGCCCAATTTTGCTGCTCTTTTGAAGATAATCTTTGTTCCAAAAAGTATTTAAGACTATCATGATCTATTTTTACCTTGAAGTGTCTTCCCATTATGTAAAGTCACCATTTCTTTAGTGCATGAAATATTCCCAACATTTCCTTCTCATAAATAGGTTTGTGTAAATAATTTACTTTGATTGGATGACTTTCAAAAGCAATGGGTCTTCCTTATTGCATTAAAACAACACCAATTCCATTTCTTGAGGCATCACATTCCACAATAAAGGTTTTTGTGAAGTCTAGCATATCTAAGACCAGTGCTTGAAACATTGCCTCTTTAAGGTTTTCAAAGGCTTTAGTTGCTTCCAGAGTCCAAGAAAATGAATCTTTCTTTAGTAATGATGTTAGATGTGCCACCATTCTTCCATAATTCTTAACAAACTTGCGATAATACCCTATCAACTCGAGAAATACTCGAAGATGCTTTATGGTTGTGGGGATTTTCCATTCCTTAATGGATTTAATTTTGCTAGGGTCTACCTTAACACCCTCATGAGATACAGCATGACCCAAATATTCCACCTCCTGTACTCCAAATAATCATTTGGAGGTTTTTGCATATAATTGTTTCTCCTCCAATAGTTTGAGCACCCTCTCAACATGTTGAACATGATCCTTCCAAAACTTGATGTAGATTAGTATATCATCAAAAAATACTAACACAAATTTTCTAAGGAAGGGTTTGAAAATGGAATTCATCAAACCTTGAAATGCGGAAGGTGCATTAGTAAGGCCAAAAGGCATGAAAAAAAATTCACAATGACCCTAATGAGTTCTAAATGTTGTTTTCAGAATATCTTCATTCTTCATTCTAATTTGATGATATCCTAAACAAAGAGCCAGCTTGGTGAAGTAAATTGCTTTACATAATTCATCCAACAATTCATCAATGACAGGAATGGGAAATTTATCTTTAATAATGAGCTTGTTTAGCTCCCTATAATCGAGACACATGTGCCATGATCCATCCTTCTTGTGTACCAATACTACAGGAGCAAAGAAAGACCTTTGACTAGGTTGAATTATACCAACCTCTAACATTTCTACAACCATACATTCAATTTCACTCTTTTGGGCATAGGGATATCTATAAGGCCTAATGTTTTGAGGAACACTTCCTGGAATAAAATAAATAGCATAATCATGATTACAAATAGGTGAGAGGCCTTTGGGAGTCTCAAATACCTTGGAATGATTGTGCAAGACTTTTTGGAGATCTTGAGAAAAAGATGATTTCGATGTTTGAACCTCCAATGAGAATAATTGTGCAATTACTCTCTGTTATTATTTCTTTAGAAGCTTTGTCATGCCATTAGAGCTAATTATCTTTCTTGATTTTCCTGCGATACCCCTTAATTCAAATTCCTTTCCTTCATAAATTTTTTTTAAGAAAAGTTCTTGAAAATTAAAAGTTATCGTCCCCAAAGATTGTAACCATTGGACTCCTAGTACAACATTAGCACCACCCATTGGAATGGAAAGCATTGGAATCTTCTTGATATGTCCTTCTATCTGGAGAGTTTGAGGAGTGGTAATTCCTGCCCATGCATTACAAGATATGGTCGAATTCATTTATGCTTTCTCTGGGGTTGGTTCCTAGTGTATATCCTCTTCTTTTAACGTTTCTTGTTCCTTTTCTTCCTCCTCTTCACAATCTATGTAAAATAATTTCTTCTTAGCACACTTATGACCTTTAGTGTATTTTATATCACAACTGTAACAAAGCCCTTTTTCTCTTTCTTTCTCTAATTTTTGTGCTATAAACCTAGTAGGTTGTGGAAGGCTAGGAGCAATAACACTTCCATCTTTATAGCTGTGAGTTGTAGACTTCCTTATTGCCATAATTTTGCTTCAACTTTTCTTGCCATCTTGAATGCCTTCTCCAATGAATCAGGTTCCCAAAGGCGAACCTCATGTTGGATGTTATCCTTTAAGGTCCCTATGAAGACATCAATCCTATGCTCCTTTGGAATATCATTTATCCCGATATTCAAGTTTTGGAAGTCCTCAATGTGCTATGCCATTGAACCCTTTTGTTTGAGATTTATTAATTGGATAAAGAAGGTGTTTCTATTTGTGTCCTCATAATGTGCTATCATTTCCTCCATAAAAAATGACCAAGTGACAAGTGGTTTATGAAAACAAATCCATCGATACCATACACACTGATTGGGTTCTAAATATAAAGTTGCAATGCATAACTTTTACGTGTGTTGCACATTATGGAGATCGAAATATTGCTCCATCTGTAGTATCCATGTTGCCTGATCCTTGCCATCAAACTTCCTCATATCGATATTTGAAATATGGTGGGTCTTCAATCCAAAGTTAGATTCTATGGAATCATGATTAACATTCCTTTTGTTCTCATCGTGAGTTTCATGTAATACCTTTTCGCCATTAGGAATCATTTCTTGTAGCAACTTTGTCAAACCTTCCTTCAAACCTTCCATGTCTTCTTTTAAACCATTCTTCAATTCTTCCATGTTGCCTTTCCTATTTTCTTCTATACCATCCGTCTTAGCTTCCATGCCATTCTTCAAACCATCTATCTTAGTTTCCATTTCATTTTTGGTTACTCTTTGCAAGAGCGAAATTTGTTGCACTTGGCCTCGTAATTTTGATATATCATTATGCATTTCTTCCTCTTCTTCATGCGTCATAGTAGAGATTTATAGTTTCTTGCTAGGTGTTTCCATTTTATTGATTTAAGTCATTTTTGAATCAAACAATGATATTTGTGCTTTACTATGCCCCTTGAATCACTTCAAATTGATTTTTCAAACAAAACTTATGTCAATTTAAAAAAAAAATTACACACCATCTTTTGGCTTTGTAGGAGCGCGATATGAATATGTTGTATCTCTATAAATTTGGATCTCTAAGGTCTGAAATTAGGTCTTGTGGTATCCCTTTGAGTCTTTTTTCCAATTCCACAAGTCAGACCAGATTTGAATTCTTCAATATAAATTTATGTCCAATCTCCCACGATGAATTGATTATGGACTGGTTTAGTGGAGCGAATTTGTATAGAGTTTCCCAGGTCACTGTTTCAACCTTCAGACTTGAAAACGGTATAAAGGATACTGAATTCCATTCAATTTCGGCCACTTTTTACAAAATTCAAATCTGATGCTCTTAGAGGAAGATATGGCAATTTTCCCAAGGTGACCTATTTGAGACAAAATTTTAGAGCATGCAAAGATCCTAACTTCTTTAGACCATATCTCCGAAAATATAGTGAACCAAGATCTGAAATTTTTACACAAAATTCATCAGGATTTCAGCTCCTTGTGGTAAAGATTTCAGCTTTTGAACCTTCGTAGAAAAAAAATTTATAGCAAAAATTCCATGCCATCTTGGTTGTAGCAGTGAAACCCTAGAATCCAAACCTCTGATACCAAATGTTATGCAACCAGCTCATAAAATAGAAGAAATGATAGATCAACAACTTAAAAATTATCCTCTTTGAGGGGAAATCCTCCTTTACATTACAATAAATGAATAATTCTTGGATGATACAAATGAAAATACCTCCTTTTTCTATATAGGAGTCTAAGGGGTCACAATATAATCAGAGCCTACATAACAATAATAATGTAAGTGCACAACAATAACAATAGTGGTCTTCTATGGGGCACAAAAATAACAATATGGAGGCTACATGGGCACAACAAGAACAATAAGGGGAATACACTAACAATAACAATAAGGGGGTTACACTAGTATTATAGGGACCTAACATCAGATAAGGATTGTTGAAGATGATATTTGTAAAACTGCTTTCAAGACAAAACAAGGTTTGTTTGAATGGTTAGTGTTTTGGCCTTGCAAAGCACTTGCCACATTCATGGGAGTTATGAATGATGTATTGCAACCATTCCTTGATGATTTTTTCATAGTCTACTTAGATGATATTCTGATTTTTAGTAAGACTCGTGAAGAGCATGTCAAGCATGTCAAGCAAGTTCTAGATGTCTTGAAAAAGGAAAAGTTGTATTTGAAGATGTCTAAATGTGAATTTGGGAAAACATCTTTGGTTTATTTGGGTCATATTGTAGGAGGTGGAGAATTGAAGATTGATGCCTCCAAAGTTGATTTTATTGTGAATTGCCTAAACCCAACAATGTAACATAAATTAGGAGCTTTTTGGGAGCATCCCAATATTGGAGGAAATTTATCGCTAACTTCTCATTCATTGCAACACCATTACATGCTTTGACAAGTGTGAAGTAGGTCTTTCAGTGGGGAGGCAAGCAACAGAAAGCCTTCGACACTTTGAAAGAGAAAATTAGTAAAACACCAGTTCTAGCACTTCTAGATCTTAAGCATCCATTTGAAATTCAAATTGATGCAAGGCTATGGGAGAAATTTTGATGCAACATGGTAATCCAATATGTTATCATTATGAAACCTTTTCCAATGCAGTAATTAACTATCCAAATTATGATAAAGAGTTATATGATTTGGTACAAATCATGAAGAAATGGAAGCACTATTTGATGGGTAAAGAAACAATTATTCATACTGACCATCAACCTTTGCAATATTTACAATTTCAAACCAAGCTACAACAAGCTAGACATTTCAGATGGATGCAATTCCTACAACAATTTCATTTGGTAATTAGGTATAAGAAAGGTATATACAACAAAGTTACAGATATGATGCATATATTATTCTTAAGCATAACTCAATCATGCATGAAAGTTATATTTAACAATATGCTCAAGATGAAGATTTTAAAAATGTTTATGCAAATTTGAGTCAAGGAAACCATGTTGAAGAGTTAGATTATCATGTTCATGACAAGTTGTTGTATCATCTTGGCAAGTTATGTGTTCCACAGGGTGAAAGAGTAAATGTTATAAAGGAAGCCCATACTTTTCTTATTGTTGGCCACTTTGGTGTAGGAAAAACAATTGCTAAATTACAAAGGTATTGTTATTGGCCTCATATGAATGAAACTATATCAAGATATGTAAAAGGATATTCTATGTGCGCTACTAGCAAGCCAAGAAATAGGAAATTAGGTTTGTACACTCCACTTCCTATCCCTTCTCGTCCTTGGGAAAGTATTTCTATGAACTTTGTTGGGGGACTACCAATGTCTAGGAAAGGTTATGATTATTTATATGTTGTAGTGGATCACTTCAGCAAAATGGGTGTGTTGATGTCATGTAAGAATCAGGTTACAACTGAAAAAACCACAAAGATGTTCTTCTAAAATGTATGTGTTCATTTTGGGTTACATACTTTGATTAATTCTAATCGAGATTCTCGATTTATCAGGAAGCTTGTTCAAGTTTATGGGAACTCATGGGCACAAAGTTGAAGAAGAGCACAACATTTCATCCACAAACCAACAGCCAGACAGAGGTAATGAAAAGAACAATAATGCATCTCCTTCAAGGATATTGTGGTAAGCATCCTAAACTTTGGGATGAACATTTTCATTACATCCAACATGCCTACAATTGTGTCAAGCATTCATCTACACAAGTATCTCCATTTGAAGCATGTTTGGGTTATTTTCCAAAGTCTCCTTTGGATTTCATCATTGGTAAATATATTGTAGTAGATGGACATAGTGATGTGGACAAAACCAAGCATTTCATTGAACAAATTCAACTAGCGCATCAAAGGGTACAAGAGCAACTGGAGAAAAGCCAAGCCAAGTAAAAATAAAGACATGATAAGCATTGGGTTGATCATGATTTCCAAGTGGGAGATCTAGTTCAATTGTATATAAGCAAGGAAAGACTACAAGGTGAAGGTAAAAACTCAAGCCAATTAGAAATGGTCCTTTCAAAATCTTGGAGAAGATTGGTGACAACACTTTCCAATTAGATTTTCCACCTTACATGCAAATCTATTATGTTGTGAATGTGGAAAACTTGATATTGTATGAGCCTCCTATGATTGATGATCAAGAAGAGAATGTTCAGATTCCATTTATAGAAGATTTTTCTCCTGAATATTTAAATGAGTTATAGGAAGACTTGATTATTGACATGAGGATAAGAACTTCACATAGAGGCAATGTGGAGTATCTTTGTGTGGGGCTCAAAGGTACCAATGCAAGCAAAGCAAGGTGGATAGAAATCAGGAAAGTGAGGGAGTTGTACTCTCACTTACTTGCTGAGTTAAAACAAGGTTTTGTTGGTCCAAAAGCTTATATTGGGGAGGAATGATCTAGGTGATAAAAAATATGCTAAAAAATTAAAGTCTCAAAATCTCCCAAAACTTGTGCCAAATCGTAGATCTCATCATTTTGATTCCAACAATGCTTGAATCACCTCAATCTGACGCCATATGAGGAAGTTATTGCATTATGAAGTTTTTGGCAAACAACTAAAAAGTCAACTTACAGGGTTGACTATGCAATGTGCAGATGCCATGTGGCAGTCCGTACAATGACATCATGATGATGTCATCTGCTGAATTGGCAATACAAGATCCAATCTAAATCCGCCATTTGGGCTAGTCTCATGACAACACTTGGTGCACTATTATTGGTTGATGGTTTTGAGGAATGGGTCAATCACAAAGTGACACATGGCCCAATCCCAGGGCACCACATGGTAATCCTGATGAGGCCAAAAATTGGTTAACCGACTGAAAAGCCTTCACAGGAATCAAACACATGACCTCCCAAATGTGCAACATACGCTAGACCAACCCAACCCCAGGTTATATTGTTGCGACGTGACCACCAGTGTAAACTCAGAGGGGTGGGGCGCGTGACACCCTACTCGTACCCCCAGGCCTAGGTTATATTAATGCTATGCAACTGGGAGTGAGGGCAAGGAGGCATGTGGCCTATGGTCAACACCCTTAGTCATATGTTGTGCCACATGACCACCAACGCGAGAGGTGGAAGGGGCTTCGACCTTTAAATTTTTTTGTTTAATATTTATTACAAAATACCAAGCCCACTAAGGATCATGGATTGAACTCGAGATCTCCGGGATATCAATAATGCGCCATACCAACACACCACTGAGTTAATTTATTGCCAATTTTGTAGGGTAGAACAATTTCTAGTGTTTTTGCATGCAATTTGAAGAAGGAGGCCTATCTTGGCCATTTTCAACCTTTTTGAGCCCAAGAAGAGCCTACACAAGGGTTTTTGGGCATTCTAGACACAATGGCAGTGTTATTTTTGCAAATTGAGTCTTGTATGTTGATGTAATTGAGAATTTGAGCATATAATAAAAAAGGCCACCATTGGAAGCTGGACCTGAAGATGCAACCTAGGAGGGATGAATTCTGTCATCAATTTGTTGTGTTTTGATGTTGCTTATAGTCCATTTTAATTGTTAAAAATCTGCAGATTTTACTTTAGTTTTTGCACTTTTGAAATCACGATCCATTGCTTAAAAGACATAAACTAGATTGCAATTCATTTTATGAAACCTTCATTTTTAATTTTGGATCACAATGTGCATTGTCTGCATGAAAATGAATCCATTGGTCTTCCTAAACATCACGTCTTCCCAAATATTGTATTTTTTTAGAACCAACTTCAACTGACAATCTTCCTAAACATTATGTCTTGGTTTGAACTCACTAAACTATTATTTTCATATCATCATGAACCACATATCCCACCCTATATATTATATTAACAATGTCCATTGTCTACGCTCTTCAATGTGGTTGATCCTCTCTATTTTTCCAACAAAGAAAATTGGCACCATTAGGGTTGAGGTCGATAATTAGGATACAAAATTAACAAGTTTTGCATGACAACTTAGTCCCTATTGGAGAAATTAGAAAATATATAATGAATAATTAAGCTTAATATGACTAAATAAAAAACCAATGAGTGTTCAAAGATAATTCAAATAAGAAAAACATTGTTTACTTGTAGAATTTGTAAATGAGGATTGAACCATTTGCCTAAAAGTAAAAGGGAATTGATATTTATAAAGAGCAAGTTCGCGTGAGTTGTGTGAGCCAGGAGTTATTCTTTCAGGTCTTGCCAAAGGGTCCAAGCTCTGGATACCTATATTAAATATGTATTCTCCATATTCCTCCAAACAAGTCTTCTGGGATCATGTGGATTGTTGCGGCCTTATGAAGATAATATCTCTAATACTAACAGGTGACCTAAATTTGACAATGGTTGTTGATGAAATTTGGGGCTCCAAGTGTAAATTAGACTGATGGGGGAATATTTTAATGATATTTTTGAACAAAACCTATTAGTGGACATCTTTTCTGTCCCTAAGCTCCCTACTTGGTTGAATGGTCGTTCAGGTGTTGAAGGAAAATCAAAGAGGCTAAATTGTTTTATGTTTCATGAAAACTTAGTGGAGCATCTAGGCATGTTGTGATCACGAGTTTCCCCTTCTATGCTGCCAGAGCATGATCCTATCTTTCTCCATTAACAGAGGGATTGTGACATGAAGGGATTGCCATTTAAATTTAATCATTCTTCACTCAAGGATTTTTTTTGTTGGGAAATTGGTCCATGACACATGGTCATAAAATTCAAATATTTTGGGGTCATCTAGGATGGAATAGGTTTGCCGAAAAAATTCCATATTGAAAAAAGTAGTGAGATTCTGGGAACGCAAAAAAAAGAGAAATAAAATCAAAGAATTAATCGCTATTGATAAAATTTTGAAGGAGCTATTAGATCCTTTTGGCCCATATTACTTTTTAGATACAATGAAATAAAGGGTATATGCTCTTAAAGGGTGCAAGTATTAGATCCTTAGTCTACAGGAGGAGGAATTACCGCTTAAAAACACTAAATTTTACCATAAGTTTTTTCTACAAAAAGGAGGAGGGAGAACACTAATTAGGGTTTTAATGATGGAGAGGGTAGATATATAACATCACAAAAATATTTCCAACAGGGAGTGGTTTGATTCGTTATTAAACAATATCAGGCGAGGGAAGGGGTGGATATAGAGAAGCAAATGGAGACCATTCAACTATATCCAAAAATGTTCAACAAAGAGGAAAGTGAGATTGTCGGTCAACCGATCACATATGAAGAATTACATGTGGTATTAAAGTTAATGGCTAGAGATAAGAGTCTGGCTCCGGATGGGTGGTTAGTTTAGCTATTTCTTCATTTCTTGGACTGCATGGGGAGAAACCTTCTATTGATGGTGGAGGAGTCCTGGATCACATGTTTTGTCTCTGGTGCTTTAAATGGCACCTTCATCACACTTATTTCTAAGGTCTCCAATGCATCTAATTTTTTAGATTATAAGCCAATCTCACTTTGTAATACTGTTTATAAACTTATCTCCAAGATTATTGCATCCCAAATAAAATCCTTCCTGTCAAAATACATATCTCCTGAACAATTTCACTTCCTGGTGAATCGACAGATTCAGGATGTAATGGATATTGCGCAAGAATGCGTACGCTCTATCAAAGTTGAAATAAAGGATGCATGCTTACTGAAATAATATTTGATAAAAACATTCAACTATGTTGATTGGGGATTTTTAAGTTTGATTTTACATAAGATATGTCTTTCTATGCGCATTGTTGATTGGATCATGGAATTCATATATTCAATTAATTTTGTTGTTTTGATCAATAACGTTCCTTCTTGCTTCTTCTAGGCCTCGAGAGGTTTAAAGCAAGGTTGTTCACTTTCTCCTCTCTTATTTTTACTGGCCATCAATGGTTTGAGTAGGATGATTTCAAAGGCCCACTCTTGTGGTTTTATTTTGGGATGTTGGATTTGTAAGAACATTGCCATCATTCATCTTATTTTTGTGGACAAAGTTCTTATCTTAGGGGAGGTTTTTGTTACAGAATGGATAGTTTTATATCAAATTATTTATTCCCTTGGAGATGCTACAAGTCTATATATGAGTAAGTCCAAATCCATGCTTATTGTTGGTTCACGGGATGAGCCTACAATTATGGAGATTAAAAATATATATGATGTCGAGTCGGCTTAAATGGGCAATGACTTCAAGTACCTTGGTTTCATTATGAAATGAAATAAATATGGTATCAGAGATTAAGAGTGGCTGATTAAAAAATTTGAGCAAAAGTTGTTACTGTGGTCTTTTAAACGACCCACTATGGGAGGGAGGTTGATATTGGTCCAGTTGGTTTTATAGAGCATCTTGATATATTAGACATATATTTATATGATGACAAAATATATCATATAGAGGATTAACTCATATATATCAAAATTTATATGGGCTGGTATGAGGGATGCAAAGAAGTTTCAACTTATTAGTCTGGAGAAAATTTCTATCCCAAAGGAGGCTAGGGGATGGGGTATAAAATACACAACACTATTTGGACAAGCTATGTTGGTGAAAAGTATTTGGCGCGCTTTAAATGGTCCTGATGTTTGGCAAATGACTATTAAAGAAAAATACTCGAAAAATCGTTCTCTCTTGGAGTGGATTAAGGGAGGGGCACATGTGCCTCATGCAACCTCCTTTATTTGGAATAATATGATGAAAAACAAAAACTAGTTGATTGGGAATATGCGTTGGGAGATCAGAACCGAATCAATGGTGGAGATTGGCTTGGACCCCATCAAAGGTTTTTATGGGGACCATACTATGCCTACCATGATTATCAAGTATAATCATAATCAAGGCATTTATTTTCTTAAGCAAATATATGTCTCGCATGTTTCTCTTTCAATGAATCCTTCATGGACTCGTGCATGGGAACTTGGATTAGATGTAGAGCATGCATTAACATGGGATAAGTATGTACATAACTTAGCCATTATGGGTATCACTTTGTAAGAAAGCAAAAACATTCTCTCATGGGATGGAAAATCCATTTTTAGATAGATTTCGACATAGGTATATCATTATATCTCTCCAACACAACCAAACTAGGAGGATCGAAGTTGATTCCATAAATTTTGGAAGCAGAGCATTCCAATTAATCTCATATGTTTTGGTTGGTTAACATGGCAAAATAGAGTATTAACCTAGGATAACTTATGCAAGAAAGATTTTCTTGGCCCTAGGAGATGTTAGTAATGTGCAATTCAAATCATGAAGACATGAGGTACCTATTTCTAATTTGTCGATTCACGATCTCTATTTGGACAGGAGTATTGAATATCTTGCATATTTCAATAGAGTGGAATTCTTCTTCTATAAAATAATGTTTATTGGATTGGATTGTGAAATACAAAGTCTATCACACTCTCCCATTATACATATTTTGGGGCATCTAGAGAAGTCATATTGCTTGCCTATTTGAAGATTCATCAGTTGACAAAACACTTATCTACAGGAAGGTCAATGCGTACTTCTCATAAATAGGTCTAGTTATTAAAAATGCAACTTCAAGGGTTATAAAATAGGGAGATGTTTGGAACAAATTCCCGGTTGGATTCTTGATGGGGCGACATGTAAAAATGTATGTGGGTGTGGGGCATATATAGTCATTGAACCAAGCACTTATTATCACTTTTGTTGGTATAGTGGGGTGGGTTCTAATACACGAGCAAATATTATTGTGCTATGGGGGGTTCTTTTCTGTGCAAAATGGTTATCCATTCAGTCTATTGACGTTTATGGAGATTCTAAAGTGGTTATCGATTGGTTGCAGAAGTAATCTTCACTTGAGCCATGCATGCTTGTTAATTGGATGAAGCACATCAAAATTCTGATGGGTAGTTTTTAAAGGCTGACCTATTCACACATATATAGAGAACAAAACGTTGTTGCATATGCTTTATCCAAAGAGAGATGCAACAAACAAACTAGAGAAATCTATTTTTTTGCTGTCTACAAAGATACACTTCAAAGATCCAGAAAAATAGGCATCTTATAGTCACTTATTTGTTATATGGTTCATATGCAATCATCAACAAGCACATGTTAGTGTTAATGTGACGTAGGATATATTTTTATATCTACATGCGATAACCTAATATTTGGTTTTGTGTAACCAGGGACAAGAATATGTTCATAACAAATCTGAAATGAAGTTTTTCCTTGGCCATATGAATGATGAACATACATCCATATGCTGAACATGGATATTATTTTACTTAGCTATTTCCAGATATGGAATAGATTCATGACACATTTTGTAATTGTAAACATTTTTTTTTGTTTAGCAGAAAATATGCTAGTTTTCTTTTTGAAAAAAATCCATAAAAACAATTATTAAAAAATTATTTGCCCAATTTATTATCTTAACAAATAAGTAAATATGCAAAATGTAAACATCTTTCCATTTAATAGAAAATAAGCTGGTTTTTTCTTTTTGAAAAAATTCATGAAAACAATTATTAAAAAATAATTGCCTAATTTATTATCTTAACAAATAAATAATATTTCTAGTAAAAAATACATTCATATATCAATAACAAAATATATTTGTACCGTCTGCTCTATGAATGTTGTGCAAACTAATAAAATACATAAATATTACATCATTATACCATATTTAATAATAAGTATATATAATACTTATTATATTTTTATTTATACATTATATATAATTAATATTTGTTAAAAACTTTTACAAAAATTAAATAAAAAAACATTAAATTAATTAAATAAATAAATAACTTTTTCATTTTTTAGATTTTTTTGTTTTTTATTTTTATTAAATTTAATTCTATAATACATTTCCAATTTTTTTTTAAAGTAATATAAAATAAAATTTTAATTATTTTCATTAAAAAAAATGATTTTAGGTTAATAAATAAATAAACACTTAAAATCAAAATAAGCAATAGAAAGTAAACAATAAATCAAAGATCAAGATAAATCGATTAATGCCAGGAAGCGACTCATAAAACTCCTAAAGAGGTAGTTGTAAATTAACAGTAATGGAGGATCGCTGGGGAGATGATCGTCACTATTAGAGCTAGTGGTAAATGAACAGTAATGGAGGATTGCTGGGGACATCATCCTCTGTTTTCCCAAGAAAGCGAATTGGCAATTTTAGGGTTGAGGTCCGGAAGGATACAAAATTAATTAGAGGTAGTGGTAAATGAACAGTAATGGAGGATTGCCGGGGAGATGAAAATCAGAAGCAGCGGCGGAGGGAGAAGTGCAGAGGAGGGTGTGAGCGACCCGCTAGTGTATGTCTCTGCAATGTATTGCCATCCGAAGCTCTCCAGACTTCAACCCACATTATCATATTGCAGCACCCACACGAAGTTCGTCACAAACTGTCAACGGTGCCTCTTCTCCAAAAATGTCTCCGCAATTCCCAAGTTATAGTCGGCCGTCGTCTGCATATCGGTTCCTTGCCAATCCTCGATGCTATTTCCAGCCAATCTGGTGCAGAGAACTCCAAGTGCTGGCAGGTACTATTGCTGTTCCCTGGCGAAGAAGCAATGGATTTAGAGACATGGATTTCCGATCGAGCACAATCAGGTATGCCCGATCATCCTCAGAATGAGAATGAAAATGGTGGGATATTGGTACTGTTGATAGTTATTGATGGGACATGGCAGCATGCGAAGGAAATGGTTAAGGCAAGCATGGCTTTCCTTAGCAGTATCAATGCCTTCCAAGTTTGTCTACCATATGACCGGAATACACAGGGGCATAACATGTGGAATTCCGATCTAATTCTGAGAAAAGAGCCATTTGGGGGTTGTGTGAGCACAATGGAGGCTGTTGCACATTCCTTAAGAATTCTGGAACCCACACCCTTTGCTGTTGAGATTGAGCAGAGACTTCTATCCGTGTTGCGTGCTATGGTTGCGTTCCAATCCCATAATTTGAAGCCTATGAATCCTCGCCCTAGACTGCACAAGAAAGGTCACTGACCCACGGCTAATCAAACAAAACACAAGTATGCATGTGTATTCTGTAGCATTGCAGGTCACATCTCAGTCAGAGTTCGTCGTTGCTGCCGGTCAGTAGCAATGCTGGAACAGGAAATTCGTTCGGCCACCTACAACATCAACTGCATTGCTTTTTTCTATGGAATGCATAAGGTTTCGGGCTTGTGTGAGGGCAATTCCTTCCTTTCTCAAGTCACCTGTTGTTGTAACTCTTTTTTGACTTTGTTACTGACAATTCAAATCGAACCCCCTGATTATTAAAAATGTATGTTATTGCAATTTATATATATGAGGACGTTTCTACCTTTATAGTTAAGCATTCTGGATACCATGTATAACCCTAACTCATCTTCTGAGCAGTCATGTTGTTGCATAGAGTCAAGAAAATAGATTTCCTTCACAATGAGATTTCATCATACGAGGCATATTTATGTGATTTCTGTGCTGTAGCTTTTTCCTTTGGTGAATTTTGCAACTCCATGTCTAGGCATGTTAGGGATACAAGGTACCTTATCATTCGTTCTCCTTTGGCAAATGCAGCTTGTCTTTTGATCTCAGAAAAATCAGGTTCTTGTTGTTGCGTGTCTGACTTATTGTAGTTGACAAACATCACCTACCCTGTCCCAAAGGCAGATTGCAGGATGAATTCGATCTGAGTCTTGATTTCATTGCAAAGATCCATTATTTAAGCTCAATTTTATGTTGTTCATAGGGGATTAGGCCATGTTTAGTTTTGATATTCTAGTTGGAAGGAGGTATTGCAGGTATCTCGTAAGATTACGTTCACATATGCACACCTAGGTCACATGGATAGCAGAATAGTATTAGTATTCTTATTATTGCTTGTAGCCTTTAGAATAAGCCAGTGTTTTCCTTGGCTTCTTACTGTTCAATAAAGCTAGGCAAGGATTGATACAAAATCAAATTCATATACTCGTTATTTCATTATGTTGTTGTCTCAAGAGTTTGCGAATTTAACAACTATCTTAGCTTTCATTTGTTATTTTTGGATCGGGAATTAAAAGGTTTCTTTTGGGAAATGCCTACAAGCAAGGTTCTTTCTTAGATTTTTGCTCGATATTCTTCTTTTTCTTCTTTGCTTTGTATGCAACTATCCTGTGTTGAGGATGCTATGTCATGATCATGTATGATCACTCTTGTCGATAACTAAGTATTTTCTGCCGAAGTTCCTGTTTCATTGCAGCATAGCATATAGAAGTTTATTTTTTCTGGATGTTCTTCTAGCTTCAGTTTATGTGGAAAAGCGATTAAAATTGTTAGTCTTAGCCTTAGCCCTGCCTGTAGGTAAGAGTTTTAGCCTTTTAGGACCTTGCAGTAATTTCATGTATTTTCTCCAAAAGTAAGCAAGTTCAGATTTGAGTTTGCAATAGTATTATGAGACTTTGATTCCAAGACTGTGGCTTAATAAAAACATCATTGTGTTGGTAATGTCAACCAAGCAAAGTTCCAAAGCTTTTAGAAGCTTTGAAAATTTTATATGCTGAGCTTAGACAGACTGCAGATGTCAGATTGTTAGCAGGTAGACTTTGAGAAATTTATCAGCAGTTTTAGCTTTTTAGGGTTATCACCTTTGCAAACTGTTGTTGAGCTGATTATTGAGTTAGTTGTTACTCTAGCAAATTTTAGGGTTTTCTAAGGTTTTCTTATCAGTCTTTTGGGGCAGAATGCTAGGCTGTTTCTTGTGTACATTATGACACTCGCAAAAGCATTTCTTGGACAACTTTAAGTCTTCTCTCTGGTCAGTTTTGTGGAATTCTCTCAAAGGGTTTTAAGGGGATGGATTTCTTCATTTATTGATCAACACAAATGAATAAATCAACACCCGAAGCATACTGTGGATCTGGTGTATGTCTTTTATTGCATAGTTGTGGGCTCCAAACAGATGCTCCATGCTAAAGGTTTTCAAGTTTCACACTCTGCCAGGAATCAGGTCGTTGAGATGGAAAAGTTAGTATTTCTGTTTCCATTTTTTCATGTATGTCAATGTGTTTTCACTGTAATTAAGGTTTCGATTTTCATGAATTTACATAAATGAGGGTGTTACTCTTCTTGATATACATATGTGCAGCCACCACACGCTAAATCCATAGCTGGTCATACTTTGCCATGCAGGGCATAAAAAAATAAGAGTTTTCTAAGACCATATCTCCAAAGGCTGACAAACATCAATTGGAAAAGTAAGCAGGCCAGCTGGCTGGAATGATGTCACATCAAAGTTCAAACAGCTGCTGGTATCGTGCCTCTATCAGGAGAGGAGGGGGGGGGGTTATCCTTAGGGGTTGCTCCCTATCCGTCAACTGCAAAGATTGACAAACATAAATTGACAGAGCAGGTCAGTAGGCCAGCTGGCCAAAGTGACATTGTATCAAATAGCTACTGGTAGCATGCCTATGTCAGGAGGGGGTCTTTGCCCTTAGGAGTGTGCCCCTCCATCAACTATGGGCTTAGGATCAGCCACAATGGGTTCCCATCCGTCCTTGACCTGTTTGGGCTCTTCAGGTCGCTCTGGTTCAGAGATATTGATGGTATGTTTGAAAACTTGTCAAACTGGGGAACCTTCAGGACCAGGGGCAGAGGCCAGCTCCTTCACCTTTCTAGGTGTTAACAAACAACTTGGCTTGCTTTGTGTTGAGGGTCACCAGAAGCTCTAGAGTGGGCCTAATGAGACAACGAGTGATCATCAAAGGGACTCCGCTCATTGGACATGGTGCCCTCGTCTAATAGTCCATTTACCTGTGCATATGTGTGAGGAGGGGATATTTGAACCCAGATTTTTATTTTATTTGTTCTAACTATTTTAAGCTTTCTGTTATGAGCTTATGGCCAACCCTTTAATCATGGATTTCAAGGAAATAATTTGATTTTGATTTTATTTTCTCTTCCAAAGGAATTATAATGTCCTTTCTTTTATTGATCCTACTGTAACCACTCAATTTGAACAACCAAACACTCGTATAAACAATGGAGTCCAGTAATAATAAATTATGTTAGAATAGTTTTCAATATCACCTGAACTGCTTCTTCTCGGAAAATATTCTTTTTCTAGATTTCCCCTTTCGTGAACTAAATTTGACCATAGGTCTTATTATGATATTCTCTTTTGTTTGAGAACATGGATGCAATATGTTGAACAAATATCTGAAGGTGATAATTCTTTGAGGGATAGTTTAAATTATTTCCACAGTTTGATCTACGCGTCTTAAAAATTTGAGTCTGTTTTAATTGTTTCCTTGATTCTTCTACCATTATAGTGATTAGACCACTGGGGGTATGCTACTTTTGAGACTGTAATTCTCTGATTTTGACCTCTGGAATGTATCGTATCAAAGTTATGTATAAATTGTAAATGCATGGTTATAATGATAGGAATCAAATCATGTGAATTTAAATAAATGATCCCTGGTGTAAATGATGTAAAAATGTTGGTACGTATCTCTACTGCGGGGCTCATTCCAAGGTTCGTCTAGTGAATGGATAGACAAGTAGATGATGTACACGCACTTCTGTGGATTGTATGGCGGCTTGGGATGTTGAACTCAAGCTCTATAAATATTAATCCATTGACTTTAAAATTATTCATTGAATGCATGTAAGAGTTTGGTGGAGAACCTTTCTCATGTGGTTAGGGAAGCAGTACAATCATCATGGACAAGTATAAGTGTCCTATATGCCTCTTGTTAGAAGTAATGTCAGCTATTATTTCCTCAATTATCTCATTATCATTTACTCATCCACGATAGTATTCAGTCCATCATTCTCATCTTCATGCTCAAGACTCATTATGTTGTGCACTCCATTGCTGACCATTAATTAATGTAGAAATTGACCAAAATCAACATTGTGAAGAGAAAATTGCAGCCCTGGGCGAGATATGAATGTAAGTGAGCATAGAGGCTGGGTAAGTTATGGGTTTGTCATCGACTATGTGTTTGCTACTCTTTGGATGCTCGAGAGCCAAAGTATTATTCTTGTAGGCAATTCCCAGAAAACATATAACATTTCGAACTTTATTGCCAATGTTGAAGAACACTAGAGGGAAAAATATCCCTAAGGCACTATTGAGTACAAAAACGAAATGTTGTATCTTTGTAGACAGTTCTAGGCTCGGGAACTGTGCCAAAACATCTAAGAGTTGAAATTGAATTGGACCAATATATTAAATCATTAACACTTGTATAATCCAAATATTTCTAAGAAGGTCAAAGCGCTGATTTTCATTCATAACAACATAAAATTTTTGATTTGATTTTGAAAGTGGAAAAGGGAGAATATATGTGACAATTAAACATTCAAACTGAATACTTAATTCACCAGACGTAGTAGATGCGTGCAGAAGAATTCTATAGCCAAACATTATATATTCAAGAGATGACAAAATACAACACTTTAAAGATGCAAAGGAACTAATTCAAACAGGCTGTTCAGTTAGCTAATCTCCATAAAGATGATAACTTTGTCAAAGACTATCAGGGAAGTTCATACTTAACTTAGTCTTACCCTAACTCCTATGTTACCTTGAATATATGATGAATAATAGAGATGAAAATACTAGAAAAACTTACATGAACACAAATGATGTTAAGATAGAAGTCATAATCATTTTATTATCTTTGAAAGCTTTTATAAAGTACAATAATGTTTATGGATTATCACAAGGGTTCAACCCTTCTTACTTTGAATTACAAAATATTTATAGAGTATAATTCAAAAATATCTTAATTTAATATATTCCTTTGCAAAAAAAACAATCTTATCCAAAATGATTTGCATATATCAAACTAATGCAATATAAAAATAGACTTTTCTGAAACTGATTTGCATGTTCATCACTCTATTTGAGGGTGCTGTTGGTAACTGCTGTCTGAAAATGTGTTTCTGCTCTTTGTGCTTCTTTCACTGTATTGAATCTTGTTGTTCTGTACTGCTACCTTGAAATGTTGCATTCAGTTTTACTCTATAAGCTCGAGTAACTTGTCCCATCTTTTATTATGTGGAATGGAGAATTTGATCACCTTCCTATATGCTTCATCCACTTCTGTGTATTTTTCAAAAGTTGGCCTAGTAATAAATAAACACTGAATTTCCTGCTGGATAAATAAATCATATTCTAGGCCTTCAATAAAAACTTTACCACTTATGATTCCCTTTACATTAGCAAATTTTGACCTGTCTACCTGCTATGTTATGTAATCTATGCTAGGATGTTTCTAGTGGAATCAATTGGCCACTAGAACCTTCTATAGGTGGAAGTCCTTTTCACTGTAGGATGACAATTTTCTTGTGAAATTTCTTTACTGATGCTTCTAAGTTTTGACATTTATTTTCTAATTGTAACATCAAATTTATTTTAGTCAAAATTTTTCTAACTTCTAGGATTGTGTCAGTCCTATCTTCAATTCCCAGTTCTTCCAATTCATCCTTGGTCTTTGAATTTAGCACTTTGATGATCTTCGTTGCCTCCCCTGACTTATGATCTAAGTCTTTTTTAATCTCTGCTATGGATACCTTTGCTTTTCTTATTAGTTCCTCTTGTTCAAAGATAATCTCAATAGATGTCCAGAGCTCTGACTTGGTTGAATTGATATCAACCCAGATCTTTTCCTTTGCTTTGGATAATGTCTGTGTTGTTAGTGATTAATCTGCATACTTTTCAAGTTGTTTGGTTAGCTTGAAATTTTTCTGTATTTAAGATATATATGCATTATCTGCTTTTATTTTATTGTCTTCCATCCTCTGTAGTGTTGCTTTCAATTTTTCCATTTCCACATTTCTGAGAGATAAATCTCCCATGGCCTTTGATAATCTTTTTGTTGCTTCCTTGCTGACTGTCTCTCTCTATATTGCAGAAATGTCTGCACTTGTCTGCTGCTCTTTTGCCTTTAACAAGCTTTCCATATCAGCCTCCATTTTCTTTATTTGAATGTTCTGCTCCACAATTATCTTTAACATCTTTTCTTTTTCTTTCTCAAGCTGTCCTACTTCTTTAATCTGTGGATGCTCTGTTGTAGGCAACTTCAACTGCTCTCTTAGTGCTTGTATCTCTGAATTTCTCCTTTTGATTATCTCTTCAACATGGTGGACATCATTAGGATCCAACCTTATCTTTATCATCAACTCTTCCAACCCTTTTGTTCTGGTATCCTTGGCTAAGAAATACATTCTTTTTAACTTGAGTTGTGAATGAATATTAATATAAAATAGTTAAATAGTTAAAAAATTGTTAAAAAGTTAAAAAATGTATTCTTGAAGAGACAAATTATTGGTCAAAAAATATATTATGGGCAAAATTGTGGCTTCAATAGATAATGTTGTTAGGAAAACACCAAAAATTATTTAAATATAAAATAATATATAGATAATTAAATATAAATTATAAATATAAATTGTTAAATTTAAATATAAAAATATATATTAAAGTTATTTTTAATAAAAGTGTTCATATATTGAGAGTTTTCGATAAAAGTAAAAATTTAGAAATAATATATTAAAAAGAATTATTAAATCTCGTGCTAATAAATATTGTGGAACATAATAAAAGTACAGTAATATGCTAATAAATATTGTGTGGGACATAGATAAAAGTTAAAATAATATTAAAAATTATCTACATGACTTTTTTTTTATTAGTTTTTTTTTTTTTTTTGTTCTCTCTTAGGAGGCCACTTTTAGGCTGAAATTTCCTCTAATGTGAATTTCTTTCCCGTGTTGGTTCTTATCTTACACAAGTAGGTCAAGGGAATCATTCAACCTTCAATATTTTATGGGCTTCTGCTTTACTCAAATGTATATCTTCAGCAACAACTTATTCAATAATTGACAACTTATTCAATAATTGATGCAGGAGCATTCTGCTCAAAAAAATCATTGTATATTTGGTTGACTTAGGAGATTTGATGTTTGATAATGAATTTGATTTCTTAATAGGAAATTTTGTATATTTTTAATATTTTGAGTGAAAAATATGTGTGTGAGGTTTTAAATGTAAATATTCTCAATTATGTGAGAATATGAGAGATGTTAGACTTGTGAAGATCTCATAAAAATCTTGGAGATTAGGAGATCCTAGAATATGAAACTAGTTGAGTTAAAAGTGGATTGAGAGATTTGGTAGTATAATTCGCTCATAAAGATAGAATTTAGATATAGAACTGTTGTTGAGATCTTCAAGGGATCATTAAGAGATTTTAGGAACTAGTTGAGAGATTTAAGTTGAGAGATCTATGGAAAAGATCATGGATCTAGAATGATCCATAAATATGTCATTGTTCCTATAATTGTAAACCTACAGGCATGAAGGGAGAGAAAAAAAAAGATTGGCCAAATGAATGAAGATTAGGCCATAGAGAATAAAGAAAATAAGATTCTGGGTAATTCAAATGTACATAAATGATTGAATGAAATAGTTTATTTGTCGATTCTTGATAAATCAATCCCAGTTTGTGTGTGTGAATGTTTAGATAATTTATGCACAACATGAAGGATTATCTTGTAAATACAGTTGAATCTGAGTAAATAGTTCACGAAATTATATTTGGGTTTCTATGTGACAAAACTTTGCAGACTGTAAAGGAGACTCATTGAGGGAATGATAAGCCTCTGCGTTTTTTTTTTAAATTTATGAAGCATTATGCGATCCTCCAAACAAATCGAAGTTCGATAGTGGATGAATTGGCATGAAACGTTTCCAATAGTCAAAGATTTGGATCTGAACGAGCAAGGGAAATTCGTAAGGGAAAACGACTTGTTGTGTTTGGAAATCATTGAAGGAAATCAATGAGGAATAAAATCGCTCCACTGTGAGCAAAGTCCTGGTAAGTTAAAGGAATATTGGGCTAATTATTAATGTGCATAATATTGCAACCTAGGCAAATGATTATGTTGTAGATTGTGAATGTATTGAGAGTAAGTTTGATGAAGTAAACTGGTTGCTTTGAACACTCATTCCAACGAGGAAATCCACCATCGATCACAGATGGATTGAAAGTGATCCAAGTCAAATGATATTGAGGAGTTTGTTAATAGACGATGCTTGAGAATGAAGGAAAGCAGAAAGGTCATGCCTGAGACAGAAGGGTTGTGCCAAAAAATAGAAAGGTCTCGCCAGAAAATAGATGGGTCGCGCCTGAGACAGAAGGGTTGCGCTGAGATAGAAGGGTCACGCCATGGGTCGCGCTAGGTGATAGAAGGGTCGCATTAGCCTGCAGAAGCGCCACGCTTGGTAAATTCTAAAAACCAATCCTTCCTTGTTTATGTATAACTGATATGAATGCAATTTTAATTAGAGAGTGAGGGATAGGGAGGGTTGAAGTCTCTTTGTTAAGACTTGTAGTGTAGTCTTAGTGTCTTAAGGCTACCGATTGTGGAGTATAGACTTGGTAGGTCATCATTTTGCTATCAGAGCAAGTAAAAGCTCTTTGCGGAAAACTAGAATAGAGTTATGCTCTTGAAGTTGTATATGCAGATACAATTGTGATTGCAGAAAGAGGAGATCAGTAAAAACTGACATAACAAAGCAGGAAAACAAAGTGTGCTTTGTGTGCCTTTGTTAAAGATATTACACAGGAAGAAAGGATCAAATTTTAAATCTGACAGGAAAAAGACACACATAGATAAAGTGTGGCAAAATATTGGGAAGTAATTGATATTCTTAAGGAGAATTTACAGAGGAAAATGAACAAGGAATAGTCCATTCAAAGTGAAGATGAATGGTGGAACAAGATCATGCAGATATTTTGAAGGTGATATGGTATGTTTTTATTTTTAACTTTGGTTTTGAGGATTGTGTTTGCAAGTTACATGTAGTGGACTGAAAGTTGATAGCAAAACAACAGCAAGAGGAGCTGTAAAAAGGAGAACCAGTTGCGTTCTTGAAGATAGAGTAAGTGGATACTCTGAAGGAAAGTGGCGAAGAAACTAAACATTCCAGACGAAGGTTGGACAAAGAGGACAAGAGTGTTCTCAGGAAAAGTGGATTTAAGTTGCAGAAGCAAAGAGGAGCAAAAGAGTTCACTCAAAGAATTGTTCCAGAGGCAGAGAACCATAGATCAAGCTCAAGGAGATAACTTGGTAAGGTATCAATAGGCTAAGCTTAAGGAGAAAAGCTTGCTGAGATATCAAAGGCAAGTATGAAGGCTCGCTGAAAAAGGGATTGAATGCACTGCACAAGTGAATAGATGGAGTTCATAGAGGAGGAGAAGGTGACTGTTGATAGTCATTGCAGAGGTTCGGGGAGAAGACACAAAAAGGAGAAGGAAGATGCCAAGGAAAAGGGCATGAGAAAGAGTCGAGAAGATATTGATAGAGAGAAAGTTGAGATAAAATTCTGTCTTGATTTATTAATGGAGATGTTACAGAGAAATAAGGAAGACCAGAGGTATGGTTGGATTATGAAAAGAAAAGTCAAATGACATAAATTGCAAGTGAAGTGGGAGCATAGATTGAATGCTCAGCTGAAGGAAGAATTACTCAGAGTAAATGAGTATGAGGAGGAAGTTTTGGTATGTGAACCAGAACATGGCCCATTTCTTTTTGAAAGTAGTGAAGATACAGAGGAGAAACCTATAGAGAATCTTTTGAATCATATGAAGGATTCAAAGCAGCAAGAAGACCAGGTCGCTGAAGCATCGAGTGAGACCGCAAGGTCTTATGTTTTTAAAACTGACAATTTGTGTATGATTACATGTATCGCATGAGATAGGCAGACATATGAGGAAGGCTTTGACTGGTTGCAGCAGAAGGATTTCATTGATGAGTTACTTAATGGGAGAAGAATATTGTCTGAAGTTGTCATGGAGATAGAAGATCATAATCTTATTTTGATGAAGAATGAAGGAACACTGTCTCAGAGAGGTAAGCCAATGAATTTGACTAATGTTATTGATGAAGAAAAATTGCGGGAGAATTATAAGGTAGAAGACGGGGCAAGGATAGCTCTTAAAGAGGGTTTACAAAAAGATAATGATGCAAAATGTGGTGAGGCAGATTTGTCTCAGGACAGAAAGAAGACAGTCATAGGACTGAATGAAGAGAAAGGACAACTACTGAAAGATGTTAAGAAAGAAGAAGAACTTATTGAAGACTATAAACAACATCATAATGAAGTACTTCTGAGGTGTCGAAGAGAAATTGAGTTGCTGGAGTATTTGCTGAAAGAACAAGAGTATGAGAGTGTGACTACAGTCAGAAATGAGGGGGTGTCTTAAGCTTTGATTGGGACAAAGATATGTGTTAGTTTCCAAGTTTTTGATGTACTGGCTAACAAAGAAGAAGAGGTGGATGGGTATGCAGTTAGAAAGATGACAAACAATTTACTTCTTGAAAGTAAATTTGAAGATATGAAGCAACAAATGGAAATTGCAGAGGAAGATGTTTACAAAAACATTAAGGATGTATGTATGGTAGAAAATGCTGAAAAGAGAAGCCAACAGATTAAAAACGAATGTGCAAAATTACAACAGAGAATGTATTTCAGGCAAGTTGCTAAGACAAAAGGATTCCATGAGAAAGCAGAAATTGATTCTGTGATTGAAGAATTGTGGAAATTGATGATGAGATAGTCCAGATGGAGACACTTGACAGTAGAAGGGATGATCAATCAAAATTTGAAACTGATCGAAGAAATGAAAATGAAATAGAAGACAACAGACATGCAACATCAACAAAGGTGCAGAGCATTTGGACAATTACAAATTAAAGTTTGGGATCCTGGAGGTAGCAAGTCATTAAGACTTGTAGCTGTCACATTACACTACAGAAAAGTGACAAACCTCATAGACAGGAGTCTATGATTTTTATTTTTTATTTTTATTTTATTTATTATTTTTTTTTTTCTACTATGGGAGTCTAATGCAGGAGCATCTTGCTCAAGAAAATCATTGTATATATGGTTGATTTAGGGGATTTGATGTTTGATAATGAATTTTGTTTTCTTAATAGGAATTTTTGTATATTTTTAATAATTTGAGTGAGAAATATGTGTGTGAGGTTTTAAATGTAATTATTCTCAATTATGTGAGAATATGAGAGATGTTAGACTTGTGAAAATCTTATAAAAATTTTCTAGATTAGGAGATTCTAGAATAGGAAATTAGTTGAGTTAAAAGTGGATTGAGAGATTTGGTATAATCCACTCATAAAGGAAGAATTTAGATATAGAAGTGTTATTGAGATCCTCAAGGGATAATTAAGGTATTTTAGGAACTAGTTGAGAGATTTAATTTGAGAGATCAATGGAGAAGATCATGGATCTAGAATGATCCATAACTATGTAATTGTTCCTATAATTGTAAACCTATAGGCATGAAGAGAAAGAAAAAAAGATTGGCCAAATGAATGAAGATCATGCCATAGAGAATAAAGAAAATAAGATTATGGGTAATTCATATGTACATAAATGGTTGAATGAAATAGTTTATTTGTTGATTCTTGATAAATCAATTCCAATTTTTAGGTGTGTGAATGTTTAGATAATTTATGTACATCATGAAGGATTATCTCTGTAAATACAGTTGAATCCGAGTAAATAGTTCACGAAATTAGATTTGCGTTTCTATTTGAGAAAACTCTGCAGAGTGTAAAGGAGACTCATTGAGGGAATGATAAGCCTTTGTGTTTTTTTAATTTCTGAAGCGGAGACTCATTGAGGGAATGATAAGCCTCTATGTTTTTTTTTTAAATTTCTGAAGCATTGTGCTATCCTCCAAACAAATCGAAGGTCGATAGTGGATGAAGTGTTTCCAACAGTCAACGATTTGGATCTGAACGAGCAAGGGAAATTCGTAAGGGAAAACGACTTGTAGTGTTTGGAAATAATTGAAGGAAATCAATGAGGAATAAAATCGATCCACTATGAGTAAAGCCCTGGTAAGCTAAAGGAATATTGGGCTAATTATTAATGTGCATAATATTGCAACCTGGGAAAATGATTATGTTGTAGATTGTGAATGCGTTGAGAGTAAGGTTGATGAAGTAAATTGGTTGCTTTGAACACTCATTCCAGCAATGAAATCCACCATCGATCACAGATGGATTGAAAGTAATCCAAGTCAAATGATATTGAGGAGTTTGTTAATAGGTGACGCTTGAGAATGAAGGAAAGAAGAAAGGTCGCGCCTGAGACAGAAGGGTCGTGCTAAGACCGAAAGGTCGCGCTGGAACACAAAAAGGTCACGACAAAAAATAGATGGGTCTCGTTGAGATAGAAGGGTCGCACCAAGTAATAGAAGGGTCACATCAGCCCGCAGAACTGGCGCGCTTCGTAAACTCTGAAAACCAATCATTCCTTGTTTATGTATAACTGATATGAGTGCAATTTTAATTAGAGAGTGAGGGATATGAAGGGTTGAAGTCTCTTTGTTAAAACTTGTAGTGTAGTCTTAATGTCTTAAGGCTACTGATTGTGGAGTATAGACCTGGTGGGTCATCAATAATTCACAATAATATCACTATTCATTGCAATATTCCATTCCACTATATTGAAAATTTAACCAATCAATAATGAGTTTCAAAATATCATGAAATAGACCATTCATTGATCATGTGATACATCAATCAAATCCTTTCTAGATATACAATGCCTTCCACATTCTAAGGCTTAGAAGAAATTTTCATTAAACCCCATGCATAAGAAGCAATTTTACGTTGCCTTTTCTATTGACTTAGGTATTTTGTTCTGAGACACCTCAGATCTTCTGAGGACATGTTTGAGGTATCTGAGCCTACTGTGATAGACTCTGAGGCCTTATCTTCCTACTACAATAACTCAAAGGATTTTCATATTCTTATAATATCATCACAGTCTCAAATGAACCTCAAAATGAATCATAATCTTTTTTTTCATCAAGATGAATCTTGGCTTCATAAGGAAGGAGGAGTACTATTTTCAATAGAGAGATGAAGCTTCAACCTTCCAAAGTTATCCAACTTGTTTGAGAAAAATAAGACTTTGACCCTTCTTCTTTAGCTTAGATATAAAACAAACTTGTCTTCAAAATAGAATGTATATATTTTATGACCTAAGCAAAAGGCATAGTTCTAGGCTTATTTTAAAATAAGCGTTAGAAGATAAGTTGAAATAGATTGGCTTCTGTCTAGGCTTCGCTTTCACCCATGGTTTTGATACCATGTTGGATTTTTAGGGATCTTCTAAACTGATAACTACTTCATATGATTTCTTAAGTTAATATTTTATTGCATTCATATTCATTATAAAGCAATTACACATTAGGGTTTTCAGCAGGTAACGGGATGGCGACAGGTGAAGTCGGGGTTTGGTATGACACAGACATGGCACAACATGGGGAATATTGTCAGGAATGTGAAGGCAACTAGAGGGTGATATGACTGCAATCTCTGTCTCGGGAACGATGCAAAACAGGGCATTAGGGCAAACAGAGGATGGAGTAAGGGGTAAAGGTCTTCAGGCATTTTTTCTGTTGTGCTTCCGCATCTAACACCCTACACGTGCTCGCTGATGAAAAACATGCTTCTGGGTCCTAGGGAAACCTAAAAATTGTTAACAGTGGAAAAGGAGATGGTCAATCAAAGGGATGCCACTGATCTGGACCCCGAGCTTGAGGATATACTATCAGTTTGGGGGATGGAGGTCACAAAACAAAATATTGAACGATATATTCGTCCAGCTGGACTGCCAAGAGGGAAGAGAGGAGGTCCGGGAAAGGGTCGGAAACAGGGGAAAATGTTTAGGCTACTGGAGGAGAGTTTAGGCATGACTAACATGGGAAACTGGACAGGGCAGGAGATGGAACAGAAACATGAGACTTTACTACCTGGGCTAGACTGTGCGGCCGGAAGTGCGAAGGCTATCCAAGTAAGTAATCATTTTCCTAGCTCGCTTAAAGATTTCTACATAGGGGGTTTCGAAGATATCGTCATTCACTGCGGGTTCAAGGGCCAGGAAGGCCTGAAATCATTCCTTGGGGAAGATTTGGGTACGATAGAGGCCAGGAAAGGGCTTCGATTGGACAATACATTTGCATGTAAGAGTCCTCTGCATGATAAAAGAAGAGAAACCCTCAACCTTGAATCGAGTTCCGGTGTGGTCTTATTTGGTTTAATTGGACAGGGGAAGAACTTGCATGATGATTGGAAGGGGTCGGAAGTAGGGAGAGGGGAAAATTATGATTTACGGGTACGGGGAGATCTTCTCTTATTGAAGATAGGGAGGGAGTTTCTGAGGCAGAGGGGCTTTTGGGAAGAAAAGGGTCTTCACATATACTAGGGGAGTCAGTCCAAGCTGAAGGAGAAGGGTTAGACAACCCCAGAATCTGTAAGAAGAAGGGGCATTATGAAACGCTCCAAGAAGGTACCATCAATGTAGAGGAGATCACTCTGGGAGGTGGGGAAGGGGGGCGACACCGACAGATAGGGGAAAAGCGGAAAAAACACAAGCTAACAAGGAAGATTGAGGATGTTGCAAACTTGGTTTTGGGGGTTGATATCTAGATTGACGAGGCCATGGAGGCTTCAGAGCTAATGTTGGTTGGTCGGGAAAAAGGTCAGAAATACACTGCAAACTACATCCAGGAATGGAAAACCAAGAATTGGAAGGATGCACTGGACAAATCCTTTGTGGTTTCATCCCTTATCAAGGGCTGGTTCATGATAAAATCCACTAAGAAGGAGACTCTAGACTGGGTGTTAGGAAGGAACTGGAGTTTTGGGAGACACTCGATACTTTTTAAAAAATGGAACCCACTATTCGAAGCCTAGAGAGAGAAGGTGGATGAAATTTCGGTGTGGGTCAGAATCCCTGGGCTTCCTCCATTTCTGTGGGTTGATTCAATGTTTGGGGCATCAGGAAATCACTTGGGATGCTTTCTATAAGCTGATATGTCCTTCATGCATACTGGAGATAGAAGAATGGCCATAATTCTAGTAAGTCTAAACCCTCGGGAATGAATGGCAGAGGAAATAAATATGAAATATAGGGTTTCTCCTATACTCAAATGATTGAATACAAACAATTTCCCTTCTGTTGTCATAGATGCCACAAATATGGACATCTGAAAAGGGAATGCCGTCTCAGGTTCAGAAGAAGAATGCAACAAAGAAAGGAAGGGGGAATGGAAGAAACACAAGGGGAGAAAAAATTGAACAAAAGTCCCAGACACAGGAGGGGACCATATGGACGTAGATAAGATGCAGGAGGATGTAATCGATAGAATGGAAGTTTGGGAGGAGGAGACCTCAATTAGAATTCAAGAGCATCAGGAGGAACTGGTTCAGCCAGAGACAACAAAAGGAGATGGAAGGGGTCCAACTCTTCAACCAGAGTGTATGGCTCTAGAACCTATCCCCTCTCTTAATTCTTCATTGTTATCTTTGCTCAATTCTTTGTCCAAGCATGGTCCCTCAAGAATTTTAAATTCAGATAGTCTTCATGTTACAATGTAACAGAACAATTGGACAATATCATTACCTCCATTCCCGAATTACATTTGAACAAAATCCCTGTGGCATGTGAAGGGGCAGAAGGTTTGTTTGTTTCCTTCTCTATAAAACCCCACTATAACCTCAAACGTCGTGATAAGAAAATCCTCCCTTGGGAGGCAGTAAGGGGTTTGGGTATTCATCCTATTGCTATTGGACCTCATAAAACTAGAGGCAGGAAAACAAACATTTCAAAGGCCCAACAGAGAGCCAAAATTGATATTGCTGATGGCAAACAACTTTCCATTTCAGGGGTGTTTAGAGTGTTGGAAATACTAAGAGGGGGGTGAATCAGTGTTTCTTATTATTTATTTATTTTTTTAATTGTTCTAGTGATTGCCAACAACATATATAGATATGTGTATGTATACACAGAACACAGAAATCAAGAGCTGAAATTAATGCTTTTATTAAAACTCAAAATAGTGCAATGAAATAAATATAATATAAGTATAAATCTGATTGTGAATAGTTGCCAAGCTCCAACTTGGACTTCAGTGAGACTCCAATCTCCAGAGCACCAACTCTATTTTGCAGTGGTTCTGCACTTAGGAACACCTACCCCTAATGACTTCAGTCCAGTTCAGTTCTGAGGCTCCAACCTCTTGGGCTCCAACCCAACCTTGGTATAAACAGGTATGCTGCTGCACACTATTCAACTGAGGTTGTCTCACTCTTGCTCTCCTGCCTCTATTGCTCCTACTGCCTCTACAGCCTTTGGTGCTTCTACTACCTCACACTCTGGTTCTTCACCAAACCAATAGCAACAACAGTTCTCTGTTTTCACTGTTTTATACATTCTCATGCCTTTGTCCATTCGTTTCCACTTACTTAATGGCTCTTTGGCTTCCTCTTCACTCGCTTGAGCTTCGACTTCCTCAACACTCGCTCGACCTTCTGGCTTCCCTCCTCCATTCGCTTTAGCTTCCTCATGTTTACCTACGATTGATGTGTTGAAAATATAATGTCACCGTGGAGAAATTGGTGTTTCAACAATGCCAAAATTAGTGTTTCAACAACTTTTCTCCAACTTTTTCAAAAGTGTTCAACAGCTGTAGCAGCCTTCACCAGCGTTCACCAGCAACTTCATACAACGCTTAACTACCTCTGCTCCTCTTGGCTCTCTGTGCTCCTCTTCTTTGGCTCTATCTCCTTCCTTGAATATTTCCATATTGACATCAATGACAATCTGTGTCCAACATAGAGCAACGCAAAACCCCCCATTTGTTTATCAATGATCATTATGTCTTTCAATTGTAGAGGATTAGCTAGTTCTCCTAAAAAAATGGCTCTGAAAGCGTTGATTAATAATTACAACCCTGATGTGCTTTTGTTGCAAGAAACCCTGGGGTCTAGGGAGGAGATTAGTCAAGCTTTACTAAAATTTCTGCCTGGATGGACTTTCTAGGCTTTGGATGCCAAAAGCAGATCCAGGGGATTGGCAACCAGAGTGAAAGAGGGAATGCTGAAGGTCCTTTCCTCTTGGGGAGTGGATCAGGCTCTAGGAGTAGTATTTTACTCTTTGGAGTTGTGTACAAACCTTCTCATTCTAAAAATTTATGGACCTTGTCAGGATCGGGTATCATATTGGAACAAATTGTTCTCCATGTCCTTTATGGAAAACCTGGACCTGGTAACTAGGGGGGATTTGAATTTTTCATTGGGTCTATATGAAACATGGGGACCCTCAGCACACGTCGACCCACTATCTGATTTTTTCACAAACAAGATATGTGATAGGAAGTTGATGGAGATAAATCTGATAAAGCCCATACCTACTTGGAGGAATAGCAGAACAAGGGAAGCTAGGGTGGCTAAGAGGCTGGACCGCTTCTCACGAGGGAAGAAATGATGGCCAAGATCTCGGTGTTTAGACTTTGGATAGGAGAAGGAGGAGACTCAGACCACTTACCGGTTTTGCTTGAAATGAAAGGGCCAAATAAAAAGCCGGAAACTCCATTCAAATTCAATCCATCTTGGCTTAAGGAGGACTCTTTCAACAATTTATTTAAAACTACATGGAGGTTAGGGTCATCAAATGAGGGAGGGGGGAAAGCCCACTGGTTCACGGAAAATCTGAAACTTTTAAAGAAAGCAACTATAGAATGGGTTAGAGCGAAGAAAGCTAAAGAATAAGAAGACCTTAAGCAGATAGGAGTAGAACTAGATCAACTAGAAAGCCTGAAAGAATATGGATATGAGACTGAAGGTAAAAGGGATAGGATCAAAATGATGGAGTTAAAGAAAATAAATATTATAGCAACTAGAGAAGAAAAGTGGCGGCTAAAAAGTAGGGACATTTGGCTAAATGCAAGTGATGAAAACTCAAAGTTTCTCCAAAATTATGCAAAAGATAGGAAAAACTCAAATACAATTTGGTACTTAAACTCGGAGGATGGATACAGGCCAAATATTTTGAGGAACTGTCTTTGTTAGGGAGGAGTCATTTCAAAAAACTCTTCAAATCTCCCTCAAAAGTATCAATTGTTGAGGTGGTAAGGAACTAAAGGGGAAGTTGAAGGAATCTTAAGGTCAATGCAAAAGGATAAGAGTCCAGGCCTGGATGTCTGGACAATGGAGTTCTTTCAATACTTTTTTGAGTCTTTGGGGAATGAACCTACTGAGGTAGTCGAAGAAACCAGGGTAAAAGGGTCAATCTATGAACCCTTCATTTCCACTTCATAGCCCTAATACCAAAAAAGGAGGAATCTTCATCTTTTGAGGATTTCAAGCCAATATCATTATGTAACCGCATCTACAAAATAATTGCAAAATTAATTGCAGTCGTATTGAAACCGATCCTTTCAAGGAATATTTCAAAAGAACAATTCGGGTTCCTTGATGGTAGACAGATACATGAAGCAGTGGGAGTGGCTCAGGAAGCTATTCACAAAATAAAAAAAGGTAAAAGAAGAGGTGCTATAGTGAAAATAGACCTATCTAAAGCATACGATCATATTAGTTGGCTGTACATTCGAATGTTGTTGACTCATTTGGGATTCAACATTGGATTCATATATTGGGTCATGGGATGTTTGAATAAAATTAGTTTTTCTATCTTGATCAATGGGGTGGCAACACCTTGCTTCCAGAGTCAAAGAGTATTGCGAAAAAGATTCCCTCTCTCTCCCCTTATCTTCCTTTTAGCTACATAAGGTTTCAGTCAAATAATACTGGAAGCTAGGAGAAGAGGATACATAAAAGGAATAGAAGTGGCAGTAAATTTATATATAACCCACTTGTTGTTCGTGGATGACATTCTTCTCTTTAGTAATGGAAGTAGGAATGAAACAAAGGCCTTAAAACTTATTTTGGAGCTATTTTTCAAAGCTAAAGAAATGTGCATTAATAAAGAAAAATCATCATTGATATTCGAAGGCTTCACAAGGATGGAAACTAGGAATATTGCAGAGGATCTCCCATTTGAGGAAAAGAAGTTGGTTGACAATTTCAAATACCTAGGGTTCTACTTAAAGCTTGACTCGTATAGGAACCATGACTGGTATTGGTTGGTGGCCAAAATTGAAAACGGGATAAATCATTTGAGTTTCAAATGGTTATCGAGAGTGGGAAGATTAGTCCTTCTCAAATCTATAGTAATGAAAATATTGGTATTGGGTGGCACTTTCTTGGGTACCAAAAGGAATTTTGGAAAGAGTGAGGAAATTATGTAGCATATTTCTATGCGCTGGTTCAAAAGAGGACTCGGTACTCCCTTGGGTGGCATGGGACAAGGTGGCTAGGCCAAAGGAGTGGGGTGGGTGGGGAATCAAAGATCTCACAGCCTTCATACCATCTTTATCAGCAAAGCTAGGATGGAGGCTATTAACGATGGAAAATCGCTAGAAAATGGTAGTAAAAAGAAAGTATATTGACCCCACCCCTCTAGATGAATGGATCATGATGCCAAATAAGAAAAGCACACAAGCATCAATAGTTTGGAAAGCAACCCTGGACTCAATCAAAATTATTGAGAAAGGAATCTCTTGGCAGGTGGGAAATGGAGAGAAAGTAAGAGTAGGCAAGGATCCATGAGTGGGATGCAATGAAGGATTTTCCCTATCCTCGGGCATCATCGATCAATTAGAATCAAGAGGGATTTATCACTTGAAACATATTAAGAAAGTCAGGCAATCTATGATTTGGGGCCAAGCATGGTTATTTGAAGGAGATCTAAACCTTGATCAACAATGGGCGGAGGAGTGGAAACACTTCATCAGGGAACTGTCAAGATCAAATGTACGACTTAGAGATAGACCAGATAGGTTGAGGTGGGTATATGCCCTAACAGGGAATTATTATCCAAAATATGGATACAACTTTCTTGTCTAAGAAGGGATGTGGGAATCCATAGTGGTGGGTGAAACATATCTTGAAACTTAAATGTTTAGCAAAAGAAAGAATGTTTTTTTGGTGCATCCTTCAGAATAAAATTCCAAGATGGGATAATCTCTAGAAGAGATCCAAGGTGGGACCGGGCTGGTATTCTTTGTGCAAAAACGATTAAGAATCAGTACAACATGTATTCCTTAAGTGCCCTTTCAATAGAGCAGTGTGACTAGAAGTGGGGAGGTTGTTAAAGAAAGTTTAGAGATGGGATGGTGGAGACCTTAGGGAGGTATGGCAAAATTGGTGAAAGGATTCTCAGGAGGAAAACCTGCATAACTTACCTCTTATAATACCCTGGGGTACCTGGTTGGCCCGGAACCGAAGCATCTTCAAGGATCAGGCTCCTTCCTTTGAGCACATTTCTATTGAAAGTGTTTCCATTTATGAGAGTATCCCTGAACTAATCCAGAAAACAAACATTAGAGGGACAAGGGAGGAGTAGATAAGGGGAAACACTCCTTGGGCTTATTTCGATGGGGCATCCGATCAAAGGAATAGCTGTGGGGAAGGCATGGTGATTCACTGAACTGCACAAAGAAGTTTAAAGGCCTCAGTGGGGCTAGGTGAAGGAACAAATAATTATGCTGAACTTTAAACTTTAAAACTCCTTCTATGTTGGCTCACACATCTGGGAATTATTTCAGTTCAGATTTTTGGTGATTCTCTGAATGTCATCAAATGGTTCAATGGAGAGAGAAGATGTCAAAACTATATTCTATCTCCTTTGTTAGAAGAAGCCATAAATCTCAAACAGTTTTTTAATTCTATTACTGTATGCCACATTTACAGGGAACAGAACAGTGCAATATACCACCTTTCTAAGGAGGGTGTGAAACAGGCTTTGGATCGCTGGCGCATAGAAGAAGTAGACAATGAAGAGATCCGTGTGTCAGATCATCCTCCTTTTGAGACTTAAAGAATTGCAGTCACTGCTACAACAATTTTTTGTTTTTATGCTCGATACTCAACTGTGTTTTTGTATTTGGATACTATGGTGGATGCTTAAGCTTATTAAAAATTCTCTATTTTTTTGCTTTGAACAAAGACAAAAACATTGGAATTTTGTTTTTGAATGCTGCTGATCCTATTCCTGTTTGGGCTTTTTTTCCTCATAGAGGAGAACCGGGAATGGAATTAGTGACCATTTTTGCTCATATTGAGATGGGGAAGTATTTTGTTTATGCTTACCAACTCAGATAAAACTCTATGTTTAGATGATTAACATACATTATTCAAAATGCTTAAGTGCATATACTATGTAAATTTTTATTGATTTAATAGAAAGTTCGATTTTTTCTTTGGAAAAGAAAGCAATTACACATAAGATCTCAATAGTATAAACAAAGTGCTAGTAGGATCATAAAGAGACAACCAAACAAGAGATACAAACATTTTACCCTAGGAAAACCTACATGGGGAAAAACCCAACCACCTTTTCCTTAGAGAAATTCTTTAGTTCAACAAGAGATACATCTAAGTCAAATACAAAGTCAAACTGACTAGTAACATAGCCCCAACCACAACTGGTCAAAATTCCCTTTAGACAAGTAAAAATGCTACCCAATGAGCTTGGATTGGTCTCATAGATTAGGGCCAAATTTTTGCCTGCTACTGTGCCAAAGAAACTTGGTCCCATTGCTCATGGTATTTCGAGAAACTCTACCTTAGATATTTGTCTCGGATTCGACCTTTACCCTACCCTGAATCCATCTTATTCACTACCTCAGATGATCTGAGTTTCGCCTCAAAGGTGATCCAAATTATTGCATGAGGAGGAGGATGAATGAATTATATATATACTTTTGTGAGGTCGAATGGGTGTCTCTTCTAGCTGGGACAACATAACACTAGGAGGGTCGACTTGACCTTATTTTGGAGCCAAAATTTCAAATTCAAAATTCAAAATTTCTCTTTGAAGTAGACATGAAGAACATTTCTTATATTTTTCGATATATATATTTCGAGGGATCAAATGAAATGAAGAAAATGTATTACATAATTCAAGGGCTAAAATATTAATCATGAAGACTGACCATAGCTACAAAATTCAACACCTCTAACATGGACAATGAATCAAATGAATGAATAATTTTATGAAATTTATGGAAAAGAAGGCAAATCTAATGGAAAAAGTTTCATTTGGTGAAATGGGACACAATTTGTGCTCTAATTTCTCATGGTGGTTTGGGCATAAGGGATCTATAGTTGGTCAACCTAGCAATGGGTGCCGTTTTTTGTGGAGGCTAATTAAAACACCTCAAGAATTGTGGAAAACGTTTTTCTCAAGAAGTATTTTTCAAGCCTAGAAAATGTTGTCTAGACTCCTCTCCTCAAGATTGTGAAGGGTGGTGGATTCTTATAGAAACCATTATGATAGAGGTTTTCAATATTACATGGATCCCAAGAAGTGGCAAGCGCAACCAAATTTAGTGTGATAGCATTATGGGAAACCTCCCCATTAGAAACTAAGCCAACTTTTCTTCCTCTCAAAATATAGCTTGATCAAAAAATTATGTTCATGCTTAATAATATTGTTGTTTGGACATTAAATTTATCATGGAAAATATGGAATCTTGAGTCTCTTCAAATTTGATTTTTCTAGCCTCCTATCTACATAATGCCATATTCGGTTGCACACCTATATCCCTCCAATACCAATATCATCATCAATGGGGAAAAGATTCTTACTAGGCCAAGCAAACTTATGAATGAAAACTTTACTAGTGAGAACAATCTATGGAAAATCCAATATGGAGTAAATTTGGAAAAACAATTCCTTGCCTAAAATTAATTATTTTTTTGGACTTTAGCACATGGAAAAATTCTAATAGCAAAAATGCATGTAAAAGTGGTATTTAGGGGCCTTCACGCTGTGAATAATTTTGGCACTCCTCTAAAACAATGATCCAACCTTTTCTAGAATTTTAATATGTAAATAAATTTTGGGAGGCCACCTTAAATGTCATTTTCCAATCAACTCAAGCCTCATTCAAGATGAAGCAATCTATTTGGTTCGTAGATGCATTATTACATAGTCACTATGGTTAATAAATGTAATAACATGTTTATAAATTTCTTGGTATTTTTCTTATACAAAAATTGACCCACAAAATTTTATTTGAATGTCGATCATAATTACACATTAGCACCAACACAATGAGTAAAATTTGCAATAAAACCTGTAAGTGCTACAAATAACATGATAAATAGAGAATAATGCAACTTTATTGATTTAATGGAGCAATTACAAACAAAGCTCTTGATAGAAAATATCTACAATGATGGCCATCAAAAGATATTTTGCAATACTAAATCTGACCTCCAAAATAAACTGAAGTGCTAAATACACCTATGAATTCTGAATGAAATCGCCCACGGATGAGATAGGTTTTCGTCCACTCTCACCAAATCACCCAAGGGCTTCCTCCTCGAGGTTTCTGAAGCATAGAGCTCGATTATTCAACCCACACCAAAGTCAAATACACAAATCCATGATGTCCCAAATGATCTCATCCTCCTCCTTTTAAAAGATTTATAGATAGATCTCCAATCTTCTAGAAGTACTTTATTTTGATTATTTTAGTATTATTCTAGAAGTTGCCCCTTGACTTCATCTAAGTGACTTTTATATTATTTTATTTTACTCAAGTCACTTTTGACCTTTTTCTTTTAACTAATCATTTTTCCTTTATTTTATTTAATTTAATTGAGTGACTAATTAAAGTCACTTTTAATTTGGGAAAATGTTAAATTTCCTACCATACTTTCTCTAGCCACTGGAAGTCACTTCTTATCATACCATCCTATAAATCTTCTCATTTTGATTCCAACGAGATATTACACTAAGGTGTTCCATCAAATATTCCTTCCATAATTCCACCTTAAGTGCAATTAATTAAGTTAGGCTCAATAATAACTTGATTTATGAGAATTTATTGGAATGCAACAAAACCAAAAACAAATTGTGTGGAACTGACCTTAATGATGGAATATGCAAAGAGAATGTCGCCAAACCCCATAAAACTCCTCAAAACCCCTCTGAGACCTTTGATGACATAATACTGCTCTTGTGACCTGGTCATCACGTACCTTGGAAATGTATTCCAACAGTACTATAGAGGAAACTAAAAATGGGGACATTACAAGTCCTCCTGCCCCAAGATTACTTGCCCTTAAGAAATCCATATTTTTCCACAACAGAGGCATCTATACAATGATACAAATATCCCATATGAACCACTAGGTCACATCATGCCTCTATGCTAAACAAAAATGAATGGATCCCTTGTTACCTAGATCCGAAACAAGCCATTGAATCAGTCTTCCATCAATGGATCCACCTGGATCCTAAAGCCACCATGTCTACTCATCATCGCTCATGCCTAAGGGCTCCTACTATGTTGTGCACTTGGCGAAACATATTATCTCAAGTATCCCTCCCTCAACAGAATACTAACTCATAATCTCTTGCTAATCCAACCCATAGGAGGGATTGAATGCATGAAATCCTACACATGGAATAAGCCTATTATGTTGATGCTGCTCCATGATCCACTCATGTTGATCCACCCGGTCAACTAACAAGATCCACCTAGAAAATTTTTCCATGCTCTCTCCAATGTATAACAGTGGGATAATAGTGTTGCAAGCCCTATCAATGTACTCTTGAAGAGGTTTGCTCTAAACCATGAAGGTATGCTCCTCTTGTTGCCTCACTAGGAACCTTAGTCGTCCATTGATTCAACACACTTCATTATAATCTCCTCAATTTTACTGTTATGTTGCAAGATGGTGCCTGTTATTATTTGGATCTTTTTCTTCATTCCATGAGATCGGCCTTGAAATGCTCAATCTTCTCTTGGTGGATACTATATGAAAGTATAACATCTGTGTTGGTTACTTCTGGATCTATTTGCACCTCATCAATGGGTGGATCGAAATATGGATGCTCAACCACCTCCACCATGTCTCCAAATTGAGCCTTCAACTAGCTCTCTAAATATGGCTCATCATGCATACTAAGCATATCATCCTCCTCATATGATTCACACTCCTCTATGTTCTCTTCATGCTGGATCACTAGTAGCTCATCTCGCAAGTCTCCCTAAATGTCTTCTCCTTGGTCTTCTTCACATATGGGGTTAACCTCCTGCTCATCCCCTTCAACCATTAAACATGGATGCATAGGTGGGATGTTATCATCATCTTTGTATGATTTCTCATGTTCTTCAAGGGTATCCTCGTGAAAATCAATGGAATCAATTATAGTAGACTCCTGTCCAACCATGGACCCTTCAACCCTTTCCACAATCAGTTGACTTGAGTTCCTTACCATTTCTTGCTCTGTCCCAATTTTTATAGTCTCATCTGCATCTCTAACCCATTTAACTCTACATATGTGATATGGTGTCCATGCTTCCTGACTTGTGAAACAAACATTCTCCCTTATCATTTGATTTATACTCTTCCTTGGGAGTTTTGGAGACTGCTTTCACTTTGGCTACTCATCCTTCTTAGATCTAAGCCCTTCAAAAATTATCCTCATCAAATTTCTTCTGATGAGAGGTTCAACACAATGGGCTATGAACTGCCTCAATAACTCATCCACGAGCTAATAAATTTGTAACATACAAATTCCTCTGTTATACTGGCAAAAAAATTACTCAATAGCACATACTCAACACCTTATAGTAGCAATGATACAACCCTAGTAACATACAAATCAACAAGTGTACTCAATGACAAACCCTCTGCTCCTCACACTTAGCTAGAGAAGAGAACGTACCATATTGTCAAAACCCTCTCAACCATACATTAATGACTCAATATACTTCATACTTAGCCATACACTCTTTGACTGTCAACTTTATCAGCATTATATAATACCTTGACTCCATGCAAATCTTAGCAATACATTTTTTTTTACGGGAACAAATGAATCAAAATTACATACACCTCCCAAGACATACATTAGCTCTCACAACATTGTGTACTTTGATGCATAGACGAGACTCTACCCAACAAGCTAATATAGAATACGAGACCTAACAACTACACTCTGTCTTGACACTGCTCAACAAATATGATAATATAAAAAATACATATCATGATATAAATGTACAAGCATAAATAAATACAATCATTGGTTGTCACAACAACCAAACTCAACTAATAACATTAGAACTACAACAATATTTTTGAGGAATATATTGATCTTACTATTAGCTAGAAACAATGCAACAACCTATGTCCTATACTCTGCAGTTTATACATACATATTGGGCTAGCTCAATCAACAACTTCTCTCAACAATTACATCCATACTTGCAAGGAATAATAACATTAAATTACATCAAGGTGTTATACCCAAATTCAACCCATGAGGAAATATTGATCCTCTAAGAATACACTCGACCTGATACAGTGAGATAAGTCAACCTTCAAGAAATTTCCAATATGCGTCCTCTAGACAAAATATAATCTTAACTCAAAATATTATAAACTTGACTTCTTGTTGAGTGGCGCCCTCAACTTCTTAGTGATAATACTCTCGGCCTAGACTTCCACCTTTTCCTATTAATAGGCTTAAAGATTAAATTTGCTACACAGTCCTTTGCTACAAGGAAATTTGACCAAGCAAGTACAGGCTAAATGTTTCCTCTAACAATCACAAAGCTTCTGCAATATGATCCTCTGTCACTATGGATTTGATCTGGTAACTGTGGCCTTAAATGAGACTTCCAAACAATAGCAACTTGACCCCTTTTTACAACTGAGGAACCTAACATAATTTAGACTCTTGGAATAAGGAATTCAACCTCTTAATATTAGGATATTTAGAATTAATAAAACTCAGGATTTCTTCAGCAATCGATAGGCCACCACTTGACCCAAACAATAATGCAACAATGCATAAAGATACTAAACTTGTCTTCTACAGTGCCCTTCAATATGATGAATAGGAGATGAACTCAGTTCTAGCTCTTAAATTTGACCATGTTATGACAGATGTTATTAGTTAGAATATGTATTCAAACTTCAACAATTTTGTGATCTTAGCCACTACAATAACATTGTTGGCACATAGTTGCATGAACACCCTGTCCTTTTACAAGAATATTTAATTCACACACTCAATAATCTACCTATAATTAAACTCTACTTAGGCAACAAAATGCTCAACTCTCTCTTTATCTCAAACACACCTTTATTCATGTTGCACTGTTTCTACACTTGACTAGTGATACAACTGCATATAGACAAATATACATGCACAAAATCTGACAATACATCATGATGTCTCTTCACTTAGCAAGATAAAATCCTTATGATAATCAACTACATGTATACTCATCATGCACATTTCTCACATTGTATCTCTACATCAACTCCCGAGATTACATTCTCCAGTGCACATGTTACAAACCAAGTTGAACCTCTATTTGTAATCACTTTGCTCCACTTGGTGCACATTTTCTACCCACCACAACTTGTGTGAAGTCATTGATGTTTGTCTCCAAATGGAAAGCCATCAACAATTTTAATTTAGCTCTACAAGTCAATGTCGCATGCACCCTACTTTTCCTTTTATGTGGGTTCAATGTATGTCCAACAACCCATGACCAATGATGTGATCCCCCTTTTGTTGCAACCCGATTGTTATATTATGTTCACCTCTTATGCACATGCTTCACCATAGACTATGTTATTCTTTTGCAATGACAACTCAAATGATCGCAATTCGTCCACTAGTGGCAACTATTGACCTTGGATTTTTGAATCCGTAGTACCTCAACACTTCAACGTGTACTCAACACTCTCTACGATTATGTTGTGGCTACAAAGTAGCCTAAGCCAGAGTACGTGTATGAATAGGCTTCCCTGTGATCACGATGTGGCTACAACTGCCACCAAAGGCATTATATGCATATGCAGTCGGGCCTCTCTATGATCTCGATGTCACTACATCTACTTCTTGAATGACCCCTATATATGTTGGTAATCACTAGTGTCCTAATCTACTACCAAATATCCCCTTGCCAACATGGACAACCAGATCAAGCCTCCACCATATAACCCAACTCCTACTACTTGTCCTCGTGGCCTAGATGAGCATCAATACACCCATGATGGAAACTCATATCACCTCTCTTCTATGCACAAATCACAAGCTGCATGCTTTCACTTCATATGCATTCATACTACTCCAAACAATGACCCAATCACTCACTTAGGCACCCCTACAACCATACAAAACCAATTACACTGGTCCTACATGTCCATGTAATCCAAATACCTAAATCAACCTTCTTGAATTACCACCACCACTACCAAATTTGTTGGATACACGCTAAGACAACTTGGAAAATAGTAGAATCACCTTACAAACCTTGATTTTTTCAATGTAAATCTTCCCCCTTTGTTAGGAAACAAAATAACTCAACTCTAGTGATCATGAAGTAATTTGTGGATACATGCTAAGACAAGGTGGAAAATAGTAGAATCACCTTACAGACCTTGCTTCTTGCAATGTAAATATCCCCCCTTTGTTAGGAAACAAAATAACTCAACTCCAGTGATCATGATATGCTACAGGTATACTTGGCCCATCATGCACAACACTCTTGCTTCAAAGAATATCAATTTGGATTTTTTTGGTGAAGACAGAGTCTACTTGGGATTTTAGCCTCCAAGAGCTATGAGGATCTGATCTTTTGTCTCGACCTAGTAACTACAACTGTCTTAAAAAAAACTTAGCTTTTCAAAATCTAACTTGAAATTGATTTGCAATAAAAACCCTCAGACTATCAAGAACACCAACTATGATACCACAACAATATCCCATTTATAAATTTCACTAGATTTTATTATAAGAAAATTAACCCACAAATTTTTATTTGAATCTCTATCAAAATTACACATTAGCACCAACACAAGAAGTAAAATTTTCAATAAAACCCAGAAGTGCTACAAATAACAAAGGAAATAGAGAATAATGAAGCTTTATTTATTTACTGAAACAATAACATACAAAGATCTTGATAGAAAATACATGTAGTGATGGTCACTGAAATATCTTCTGCAATACTAAATCATACCTCCAAAATAAACTAAACTACTAGATGCACATGTGAATTCTAAATGAATTCACTTGGGGATGAGATGAGTTTTTGTCCACTCTCACCAAATCACCCTAGGGTTTCCATCTTGGGGCTACTAAAGTAGAGAACCTAGTTCTCCAACCCTCACCAAAGACAAATACACAAATCCATGATTTCCCAAATGATCTCATCCTCCTTTTAAAAGCTCGATAGATAGATCTCCAATCTTTTAGAAGTATTTTATTTTGATTATTTTAGTATTATTCTAGAAGCTCCCCCTTGACTTCATCTATGTGAATTTTAATTCAATTTAATTTTATGTAATTCACTTTTTCCTTTAATTAATCATTTTTCCTTCTTTTATTTAATTAAGTGACTAATTAAAGTCACTTTTAATCAGGGAAAATAGTAAATTGCCCACCATACTTTCTTTGGCTGTTGGAAGTCATGTTTAAATATATTATCTTGTAGATCTTCTCATTATAGTTCCAACAAGCTATTATTAAGAAGTTCCATCAAATATTCCTCCAAGAATGCCACCTTAAACATAATTAATTAGGTTAGGTTCAATAATAACCTTGTTTAACGAAACCAAATGTCAGTTGTGTGGAAATGATGGACTATGCCAAGCGAATGCACCGGATCCCATAAAACTCTTCAAAACCCCTCCAAGACCTCTAATGACGTAATGATGCTTGTGTGATTTGACCATCACATACCTTGGAAATCCATCCTAGATGTGCTCTAAATGAAACTAAAAATGGGGACATTACAATAAACCAACTCTTCAAAAAATATGGATGTTACTTCCTAAATTTTTCTCTTGGAATATTTGGTTGGCAAGAAATAGGCCATCTTTAATTAGTGTGTTCTTCTTCGTAGCAGGATGGCTTCCAATGCACTGAGTCTTTTAGTTGAACATTTTACTTATAACCTACCTATTAGAATAGATGATGAGATGGAAGAGGATGCATGGCACTAGTGAGACTTCTCCCTTTTCTATATCTCATCTTCCCACTCTCATTAGCCCTTTATCATTGATAGACCATGCTAGTAGATTCAAATGAATCGAGAAAAACTTCAAAGTTGGTGGAAAGCTAAAGTCTCTCATATTCTTTTCTTTGGTGGAGTAGCTAAAAAAAACCTAGGGAAGGAAGGTGTGGGGAGTCTATCTTTTGCCTCAAGAGCACAATTGAATTCAAGTATTCTTTGAAACTTGGTAGTAAATCCAATAACATCACAAAGGTTTATTCCTTTGGTAACAGATTAATATTACACAACTTCTTTAACCTCATTCCTTAATAATCATAGCTGATTCCCAGATTATCATAAACCACATGATTAAAGAGACTGCTTCAAATGATATATGGATCTAAATGTAATCACGGAGAGAATTAAATCAACCTAAAAAAATCAAAATCAAGTTGAATGGTTCCATGTTTGTAGAAGAAATAACTACTTAGTTGACAAACTAGCTAATCAAGTCGTAAATCTTCACGAAAATGGCGCGGTTATAATAAATGGTGAGGAACATGAACATCCCATCCCTTAATATCATATATATCACAAAGATTGAGAACAACATGTATGCTAGGAAGCCAATATTCATCCCTTCTCTCTAGCTAGCTCATAGGACATGACATCACTTATGCCCATAACTTGTTATGATTTATCCATTGAGAGCTTCTCTTAGTAAGTGACCCTCATGTAATTTTCCTCACTTGCAGGAGATTCCAGATTTCACTAATGGAGAATAATAGTAGGATGTCATGGTTTTAATTTTAAAAGATATTTTGATCGATTTCTCTCTAGATATTCCCTTGTGGTTTATTAAAAGACCATTTTTGATTTAAAACATATATACATTTAAAAACATGTAACAAGATTCTCGATAATAGAGACTCACTCCACTTTACTACGGAGACTCTTAACCTATAAATGGACTTTGTTATATACCATGGTTTACACATGCCTAAAAAAACCACAGCTCATATTCATATGACACATATGCATATGACATTTCTTTAATTAATTAATTTAATTAAAAAATAAAAAAGAAAAGAACTACTTTGGAGATAAATCTCAACCATTGATCTCTGTCTATTAGTAAGAATATTCTAGGATATTCTATAAATATTAAATCCCTACCATCCATCTAATAATTATGGATAATTAAATTAAAATTATGGAAGCCCTATTCCAAATTAGACACACTTATGTTGTAACTAGACTAATCTAAAATTATGAAATGAAAATTAAAAATAATAATGAGAAGTTTAAATCCTAATAAAAAAATAATAATAAGTTATTAATTTGTAATATCATATAATTATATATAAAGTTTAATTAATAATTAAAAAATATTATATATTTATTTTTTTCCAAAGGAAAAACCGAACTTTTTATTAAGGAAATAAAAAGTTACATATTAGATGCATTAAATCATTCATAAATCAAATCGTGATTCCACAATACGCAGAAGGTGAAAACACACCATATTGAGAAAAGTGGAAAAAACATCACTTGCTCAATACCAAAAACGTAAAATAGTACTAAAAGCTAGAATCGAAACACCGGGTCTCCCCGTACAACAGAGAAAACAACCCGTCCATAACCAAAAAAGTTTATATAAGTTATCAAAGTTTTCACCAGCACAAGCCATAAACATCATGGAGATATTTACAATATAGCAGAAAAGTAAATAGTCCAATAGAAGTTAATTACAACCCAAAAGTAACCAAAAGATGCAGAAATCAAGGTGCATAATAAAAAAGACCGAGCCCTTATATGAAAGGCGGTTGATTCGACTTGGTGACTTGCCCATTTTCAGAATCACCTATGTGCTAGATGTCCAAATCTTGCTGTAAACATTTCTTAGAAAGGAAATCCACTTCCGCATTCCTCTCCCTATAAATATGACATACATAGAAGTCAACAAAACCAGATTTTATAAAAGAAATTTCATCTAAAATAGGAACCAAAGTAAGATTTTGACAATGCTATGCATTGTTTGTCTAATTTATCACATTCAGAGAGTCACCAAAAATCTGTACTGAGACAATCTCTAGCTGTCTTAACTAACACAATAGGATTTTTGGGGTTTTTAATTATGCAAAGCTGTTTGAACTTGAACTAATACCCACTGATGCTTTTAGATATCTGTGTTCATTTACATGAATGATAATATGTGCCCCGCATCTAACTTGTGCATCCGAAGCACCATCAAAATAATCCCACGAAACATGAGGTCTGATTTTTTCTTCGCAGATGTTCCTGCAGGTCAGAGAGGGAGTGTTTTGAGGGATTAATTCATAAATGGAGGCACATTGAATTGCAATAGGGTAAGGATTTGAAGCCTAATCCTGAAAAATGCCTTTGTTCTGGGCCAACCATATCCCCCAACCAATAATTGGGGGTATGTTCCTATAATGCACATCATTAGAATTTAACCACCAGTTTTTCCAAGCATCCATCAACAAAAATCCATGCCAGTTGAGTCTGATGCCAACTGCATTCGAGAAGATCTCCCATGTTTTTAAAGTAAATGGACAACTTCAAAATAAATGAAATATGTTTTCTTCAAAGTTTTTGCATAACAAGCACTAACCCGACCCATGCTTGTTTCTTTTCTGTAGGTTATCCCAAGTTGGCACTTTGTTCTTGAGGATACACTAGAAGAAGAGTCTGGATTTTCCTGGACACCCTAATTTCCACTGTGGCTTTTGCCACCACCTCCTATCACCACCGACCCTTTTATTCATTTGAAGATTGTATCCAAACTTCAAAGCATAGAGTCCATTGGGTGAGTGTACCCACCAAAGTTCATATGCGTTGTTCCTAATTCGAACATTTGTAATCTGTAATTCTAAAGTATAGTCTAGCCATATTCCACCCCACTGAGGCTCGAGATTTAGATCCACGGACGACAACCATCCCTGATTCCAAAATGAAGTGTTTTCCTCATTTGTAATCTGATTAAAAAAATAGATACCCTGAGCACCGAGAAACTCCCTCAGGTCCCTTGGAAGAGTTAAAGCATCATTACACTCCACCCATGGATCCACCCCTACTCGAACACTAGTGCCATTCCCAACAATCCAGGACAAACCTTCAGCTACAAGGTCAAATGATTCAATAGTGGCCTTCCAAATGATCGATGCATTTCTTGAGGACTTATCCAGGTTACGCAACCAGGTATCCAAATCCAAAGGATCAATATATTTCTTTTTATCATAGAGGTCAAAAGATTGTCCTTGATTAGAAGGCGCCAACCCGATTTAGCCACTAGTGAGCGAAAAAAGCTTGATATATCCTTAATTCCCCACCCACCCCAATCCTTTTGGTGAGAAATTTTCTCCCATGCAACTCAGGGAAAGAATTCCATCTTCCTTCGAGCCCACCCATAAGAAACAACCACAAAATTTCCTAATTTGAGTAAGGATTCCTTTCAGAACCCAGGTGAGTGTGATCGAGTAAACTAGGATTGCCATTAAAACACATTTTATAAGGACGAGATGCCCTTCTCTTGAAAGCCACTTGAAACTGCAATGCTTAACTCACTTTCCCATTTTTTCAGCCAACCATTTCCAGTCTGATTTCCTATTGGAGTCCAACTTCAGGAGGAAACCTAGATATTTGAGACTTTCTGAAAAATGTTTATTACTGAAAGAAAATAAAGATAAAGTTCTGTTGATCTCCGTCCCTGAGAGCCCATTGCATGTAATAGAATATTTTTGTACATTTATGCTCATCCCATTTTCCTTGAGAAATAAATCTAGAACTATCTTTAGCTGTGATAATTCACCCCTAGGTCCATCACAAAACAGTAGAATATCATCGACAAAAATAAGATGAGTAATAAAGAGATTTATTTCAACTTCAATTCCTTTGAATTCTCCCCTTTTGATGGCTGCATGAATCTATTGGGTCAATCCTTCAACAACAAAGAGGAACAAAAGGGGAGAAAAAGGGCATCCTTGATGGAGGCCCCTCTGACTAGTGAAAAAAGGAGAGGCAACACCATTGATAAGGACAAAAAATCTCATGTTAGTTATACAACCCATAACCCAATTAATAAAACCAATGTCGAAACACAGGTGAGTCATTAAAATATGCAAGAACTTCCAAATAATCATATCATAGGCCTTTGAAAGATCTATTTTGACAATCATTCCCTTTTTTTGAGTCTTTTGATACTATGGAGAGCTTCCTAGGCCACACCGATGGCTTCATGAATTTACCTATCGTCAAGAAACCCAAATTGTTCATGAGAGATGTTTTTTGAAAGGATGGGTTTTAGTTGGTTTGCAATAGTTTTGGCAATAAATTTATATGTACAGTTGCATAGTGAGATAGGTTTGAAGTCATGAAATCTTTGATCCTTTCCTTTTTCTCTTCCATCTCATACTGATCCCCATCCAGGATTTCTAATGCCTCTTGTTTGATCCCAATGGATTTTAAAGCCACTCCATCCCTAAGTGAATTTTCCTTTGCCCAAGAAATCGTTGGCTGTTTCAACCTTTTAATATTTTCCATAAAGGACTAGGCTAACAATAAACCCTGGGATCTGTTTAGCGGTCTCCATGTCTCTTGTACCAAGTTATCATATGACTGATATTTTAGCTAGGAAGGGTTGAATTTAAATGGAGTACCAGGCTTCCTACCGACCCCTTTTAATTCCAAGAATATTGGAAAGTGGTTCGAATTGCCCCTGGATCCAACCCACTGAAAAAAAATGGAATTTGAGTAGCCAAATCTTCTTTAACAAAAAACTAATCTAAACTCTTTGCCACCCTAGACTCACCAACCCTCCTGTTTCTCCAAGTAGATTTTTCTTTTAACAAATAAACATCTATGAATCTACCCATCCGAATCTCGTTTAAGAAGTAATCAACCAAAGGATCTACTTGAGCCATTGATCACCAAGATTCTGACAATCCTAAAGATACATTAAGATCCACTCCCACCACGATCTTAGAGAAATTCAGTAAATATTTTTAAAACAACCTATTCCAAAAGGAGATTATTTCTTGGAACAGACCATATATGTTGATTAGAGTAAGGTTTGAGCTGAGATCAAAGAGAAAGGCTCCACTCCTAACATCAATTCCGAGTCCCAAGAGTTCAGGAGTTTTAAGCTATTGTCCCTAAAACCCATAGCTAAACCCCTAGATCTACCAAACGCATCAAGTGCCACAAAGGTCCAACCAAGCAACATAAGTCTCAATGATTTGTTACCAAACCCCCAGGACCAAGAGTCTCTTGGAGCATAATTACATCACAGTTAACATTTTTGAATAAGTGTTTTAAAGCCAACTTTTTCCAGGAGTTGGCTAGCCTCTACAATTGAAAGACAACAAAATCATTTGGAACCCATCATAGGGGTCATCGCTTCTCTGAGCAACCCTCTTACGGAAAGTTGTTTTCCATCAGAAATGTCAAGATTTGCTTTTGATTGGGCCTTTGAAATGTTTGTTTTCTGGCCACAAGTCTTAGGAGGACCAACAACATCTTGAATAAGGCCAAGACCACCCACAAGTTCCTCAGGAAATTCTATTTTGTCCTAGGGATGAAGGTTATAATGGGGCTTTTCAGGGAAAATTTCTGATGGAGGAGGAAAACTAGAACCCAACGATGAGGGTCTAGATAGGTTTCAAACTGGAATGGAGGTTATGATACCATCTAAAGCCAAATATATGTTACAGCGTGGAGAAAAACCTTAAGTAGAGGGTCTGGAGGGACCAGGCCCGAGACAAGTATCCACTTGGGGCAACAACTTAAACGAATGAGAGGGAAAATGGAGATAAATAATACCCACAAGATGAGATGCCTCCTCCTCTGCCATCTCTTCCCACATTTATTCAATCATAAGGATTTTCGCATCATCAGGGTTTGCCAATTGAACCTCCTGAACCTCCATCTGAATTGGTGCCACTTCCTAGTGAACCCCAGGCATTGTCAGTTGCTCCATAGCATCATCATCGCGCTGATACATCTAAACCGGTGCCACTTCCTAGTGAGCCCAAATATTGCTGATTGCTCCATAACATCATCATCGGGTTGATCCCACATCTCTTGAAGCGGAGTAACCCTATTCTTTCTCCTTCTTCGAAGCCCCAAAGGACAATCCATCGCCAAGTGACCATGCTTGTGGCATCAATGTCATCTATAAGGCAGATGTTCATAGTTGAGTAACTGTGTGAGGGAGTAACCATCCACCTAAATCTGCATCATATCTGCTAAACCTTCCCTGGGGTCCAACCTTACCATAATGTGTGCCAGCTTCCTTTCCATAGTCACATGAAAGGAAATATCAACATCAAGGAAAGTAACCAAAATATTTCCAATCGACCTGAACACATCCATTGACTAGAGCTGAGGAGAAAGGCCTATAAGGCACACTCACATGAGAATTTATTCCAATCTTGCTCTTTGGACACCAAAGAGGGGAGTCCATTTTTTAAAGAAAATCAGAGCTTTCCCAAAACCCTAGCTCTGTTCGATCACCCATTCGATGACATCAACATTCAAGAATATGACCATGAACCAACCCCTGGTCAGAAAAATGACCTCCGTCTGCGAATCTAGACCAACAATCCACTCCTTTTTTTATCCACTCAGAAATGTAATTAGCTGTGAATTGCCTTCCCTTTACCCACCCCACTATTATATGCTTTGAAGCATCCATAACTTCATCGGTCTGAATGTCGACCCCTAGAATCAAATTCGGTCTTTCATCTTTCTCCCTAATCAGTTTACCCTTCTTCCTCTTTAGTCCAGAAGACTGGCCATTCACAGAAGGTGCTTTTGATGAGTTCTCTTCACCATCTATTATTTCAAACACCAGAATACCATCCAACGACTCTTGTGGAACCAAATTATTGATGGGTAAAACTCTCGAATCCAAATCCTTCCCACCAATGCCATGAGTAAGGGGCTGTCTACCCTCCTTCGACCCTTGGGAGCCAAAATGCAATTGACCCACCAGTTCCAATCCCTGGCACGGTAGAGCTGGAAACCCTAAGCCAACCTTTCCTGTTTCTGCCTGAAAATGATGGTCTCCAGAAAAATTTATGTTTGGAAATCCATTAAATGTTTCTTCCCCATTCACCACATCCTCAACTGCTAATGAAAAAGACTCAGTGAAGTTTATTGCACATGCTAAAGCAAGGATTTTTCATTTTTGAGTCCTGTATAAATTCAAGCCTAAAATTGGGTGCTGTAACTCTGATACTTCATTTAAGAAAGTTTGAAGCCCTTCATTTCTCTTAAGCCCACTACTCTTGACAATATACTTGAACCCAACCGTTAGAAACCCAAAATCGGAGACAATAAGTGGGGTTTTTGAGCTTACCAACAAATCTGCTAACGTCCCAACAATTTTGCCTGCCAAATGCTCTGCACTCTCCTGACGAGGGAGAAATCCAGTGTTGGGAAACCAACAAACCGCCTTTGAGGAGAAAGGTTTTGACTCTTATAGAAACCCCAGACCACCACCTACGTTCCATGCCAACTCTGTATTGCCACTTTTTCCAAGTGTATACCTAGATGGAAATACAACCTTCTCCAAATTCTGATGTGTCGGTTCCAAGCCCCATAACGAAAAAATGTCCTTCTGTGCCAGCTCTAAATCCACATATTCCTTGGGGCTAACCATCTTGCTAATAGTTAAGAGTAAAAAATAACTAAAAACCAACCACAACTGCTATATTGATCAGTGTAACGGCTTGAGCAGCAAAGATGCCGAAGGTACACCCAAAGTGCAAGAAACCACAAAGATGCACGACGTGACTGGTAACCCTGTAGCACTGATGATTAAAAAACTCGGAGATAAAAATGAAAGCATCCTTCCAAGGTGCAATGGTAATAGTCGAAGATCAGGAAAAACCACAATTTTTTTTTTTTTTATTGTAACCCCCAACCAGTCACCCTTCAGCAGGAATGAAGAAAGACCGGGAACCAGTTCATCCTGAAACAAAAACTGCGGCTCCAAGCCCTAGAGCATGACCATCAAATGTGTGGCTTTTTGAGAATCTACAAACTATCTCCCTCGACTCTCCCATTCCCACCATAAAATTTTCGTTAACTTATATATTTATTAATCTATGTTATATATCAATTAATTTATATTTTGATTCAGTATTACTTTGTAACATACATTTTCAAAAGCGTTGACCTTGTGCACTTCAAACATTTCTGTAATTAATTTGTATCATAAATGAATTTGATGCACTCACATTTATAGGGTAATAAAATAAGAATATAATATAATAACATATATTTTATTACAAACTCATGATTCTTCTTGTCAGGCCGTGATGGTAACTCCAGAATTAATGCATTTCATTAAGATGAATGTAATTATATACAATTTGACTGGCAATCCTTAGGATTCAGATTCCAGGGTTTCTTCCTATCCTACTTTTCGATTTAAATATTTACAAAATTTTACCCAATCCCAAAGGATTAGGTATCCAACATTCCCCCCTTAATCGAAAGGGGTGTTTCTGAGCCCAACCATCATTATGTATCTTTCAAACTTTTCTCTTCCAAGTGCTTTGGTGAAGATGTATGCAATTTGCTTATTTGTGGAACAATGTCATAGGTGAATAGTCTTGGCCTCAACATGATATCGAATCAATTGATACTTTGTATTGATATGTTTGGTTTGATCATCAAATGGATTCTTGGCCAATTTAATTATTGAAGTATTGTCAATTAGAAGAGTAGTAGAGTGCACTCTTCAAGAATATCACTGATTCACACAATCTCTTTGGTTGCTTCTGCAATTGCCATATATTCTACCTCTGTTGTCGAATAAGTTGGAATTGAATATTTGCATGACCTCTAGGAGACAAGTCCTAGTCTAAGACTCATATCATAACCTGAAGTGGATACTCCATTTTACTTATCTCCATCAAAGTATGAATATGAATATCCAATCAAGTTGAAGTCATCTACCTGTGTATATTTGAGTCTAAAGGCTTGAATTCTTTTCAAGTACTTAATTCTTTTCGTAGTAGACCATTGTCTCTCACGATGATTTTGCATAAACCTAGAAAGGATTCCAATAATAAATCAAATATTTGGTCTAGTAGTGGTGAGATAGATAAGACTTCCTACAAGATGTCTATACTTAGTTGCATTCTCAAATTAATTTCCTTCTTTAGATGTGAGATTTAAATTCTGTTCCATTGGAGTGAAAAAAGGATTGCATTCAATCGTTCCAAATTTGTTCAATAATTCTCCAATGTACTTACTTTAACAAAGGAATATATATATTTATGATGTTGGGTTACTTCAATACCCAAATAATAATGAATATGTTCCAAATCATTCATCTCAAATAGTTTCTTCAATTCTTTCTTTATGGATGCAATATAATTTTCATTGTTGGCTATCATCAATAGATAATCTACATATACCATAATATAGGCAATAGTTTTTCCAACTTTGTTGACAAATAAAGTTCATCATTAAGATTAAATTGTTTGAACTTTAGATTTAGAAGATGCTTAATCAATTTTTCATACTAGGCTCGCAGTGCTTGTTTTAGGCCATACAAGGATTTGATGAGTACACATACTTTATTCTCTTGTACCATCACAACAAGACCTACTGGTTGAGACAAAAAAACATTTTTTTTTCATGTATCCATTCTAGAAAGTAGTTTTTACATCTATTTGATGGACTTTCCATCCATTCGAAGCTTCCAAGGCAAAGAGAGTCGAGATGGTGTCCCATTTTTCTCTAGGGGAAAAGTTATCCTCATAATTGATCCCTTCCTTATGTTCAAATCCTTTTTCCATGATATTTGCTTTGTGTTTGTCATATGAGCCATCTGATTTATACTTGATTTTGAAAACCCACTTGCATCCAATTGGTTTGGTTCCAAATGGAGGGTCCACCAGCTTCCAGGTTCCATTCCTTGTGATAACATCATACTCTTTCTGCATTGCTTCTTTCCATTCATCATGAGAAAAAAACTTCTTTTAAATAAGTTGGTTCAAAATTAGTAGACAAATTTAATTCACAATCATAAGAAATATCCATATCAATAGCTGGATCAGAATCATCTAAATCACCTCCATTTTGTCTAGAGAACTTCAAGTTCCTGTCTTTCCAACCCCATCAGGATGAACACCAAGTGGTTTAGTGAGACATTTTAGAGGACTTTCTGAGATGGTATAGGATGCTATATTGAATTAGATGGGGTTGCATCAAAGATTTAGTCTTCCAATCCTCTCATTTACGTCACTCACTTGTTGATTTAAATAAGCAGTTGGAACTTCACGAGGGGGCGAGAGTGATTTAGAAGGAGATTCCATAGATTGATCCAAGATAGGGATACCCTCTTCAAGATGTGGAATCTCATTATAAAATTCTAGATTTTTTTTTGCATGACTGAATCTATCCAAATGATCAAGTTGTCACTCAACGATATTGTCAATACTTGAATATTTAAGAAAATTCACATCTATTGATAGTATAAAATTATTATTTATCTAATCGTAGAGATGATATTATTTGTATGTATCTAATAACCCCAATAAGATACACTTTCAACTGCTTGCACCGAGTTTGTTTCTTTGTTCCTTAGGAAGCAAGGGATAGCAGGTGCAAACATGTTGATAAATCTAGGGCATTAACATTAGGTGATTTCTTTTTAATTAGTAATTGATTGTGAGTGTTATTTAAAACTTTAGATTACAATATTATTTACTTATATTATTGTTGTTATTCTTCATCAAACAACTACCAATGCATAAACATAAATAGACAAGAGACACAGAATGTAGGCTAAGAGCCAGGGCTAAACCTCTCACTCTTTGAGAGGAAAAACCTGCATAAATTCTTCTTATCAAGATTCCAATTGATGAATACCAAGGCCAAGACCCTTGACCTATTAGCCACTCCAAGACCAAGACACAAGTTCTTTTGATAGCCAACCTTCTTCTAGACTCCTCTTCTATTTCGACCTTCTTCGCTTATGAACTGAGATCATCTCTTATCGAACTGTAGCCACCATACTGTGAACATTACTTTCATATCACCATACTATAGAAATTAATGTCATATCACCATACCGTGAACACCGAATCTCTGTGGCTTACTAATATGTGGCTTCCAAAAATCTGAACTTCAGGATTGTAGTGCTATCAAACTCCTTGACTATGATTACATCCGACCTTCTTGACTCCTTGCTAAGCGAACTAGTCACTGTAGTTATTTACTCAAATTTCAGAGATATATTTGATCCCGTGAATTTGGTAGTACTTCCTTGAAGTCCCTTTAAAAGTCCTTGCATTCCTTTTATCATAAAATACCTTTGTTTCCCCTTCAATACTTTCTCCGAACTTGACTTTTGTGATCGAATCTCAAAGAATTCGAGCTAATGAACTGTGGAAATGCGGATTATATACAAACCTATATATATTTGTTTTCCCAACAATATAAGCTGACCTGTCATTTTGAATAAATGTGTCACCTTGTAATGTGAGCCGACACAAGTTTCTTATCCTTTCTTGAATCCAACATGAAGAGAGGACCACGTGCTTGTCATTGGAGGGCTATATATACTTATATACAATTGACACATGCTCAAGAAGAGCTCTTCACACATGAAATTGACTCTTTGAATCAATGATAAATCCTAAGGCTCTCAATGGGAGCCACTAACAAATAAAATCTATTTCTCATGAAAGTCATCAAGAAAGGCTTACAATAATAATTTTATTCTCTTATTTTTCATTATTTAGAAAGGTCATAATTACATGTCATTATGAATATTGAACCTAGTTACATTTTACAACACTCCCTCTTAAATAGGGAGGTACTCATAATGGTACTTGGTCATCCTCAATCTGAAGAATTTCTCAAAAGAAGAATCAGATTAGTAACCCATTTTTTTAGCATCATATCAACGAACATTGTTACATAGAAAGGCCTTGACTGACAACTCTATGTCTCCAGAAGATCTGAGCTCAATGCTGGCAAGACCAATGATTTATAGACACTCTCATCATTGTCTCTCTCGGAACATACCCTACTCGGGTACTCAGGGTGTGTTCCATGAGGACTATTCTTATCTTGGATTCCCCATCCCTCAAAGAATATCAGTCCTCCACGACTACTCTTCTCTTGGATTCCCTATCTAATACTCAAAGAGTATCAGATGCCAAATGATTACCCAATCCTCTTATTCTGTCTTCCTAGGTGAAGACCATAATGATGTGTCTACCTCTCCCTCTCAATTAGGGAGGACATATCTATTCCATTAAATGAATTTGCTCATCCCTACACAAGGAATGTACTTAAGATCCCTCTTGGCATAGGAATTTCCAAGTTTCTTCCAAGTAAGAGGAATTTACTCATTCCTACATAAGGAATGTACCTAAGATCCCTCTTGGCTTAGGAATTTCCAAGTTTATTCCAAGTAAGAAACTTTCTAGGTTCCCTCTCAAAATAAGGACCTTCAACAACTCCTTAGGTGGAGACGATGGGACAACTAGCTACTTGAAGAACTCCTTTCTTCAATGTCATGAATTTCTTCTTTGTTGTAAAATATTCATCTTTTGGGACTTCTTCATAGGGCACAGACCATCCATCACTTTCATCCATCAGTCATGTCATTACTCCTTTCATTAGAAAGTGATCCAATAATCTTCATCTAGCATTGCTTCATGTTATGATACCTTCATATGGATTTCTTTTCTGGAAGGTTCTTACATCCTTCTACATGGTTCTTCATGGAAGATATTCATATTTATTCCCTTCATTTTCCTTGCATAAGCCCATCCAGATATTTGTTCAAAAATAAGAAATGAACACTTAAATCAAAATTACCTTTGTGATAGTCTTTCATCATGACATCTTCCAATTTTCATCAGCATCTTGCATACATGTTGACATATCTACAAAATATATCCATTGTCAAGGGTATCCATATTTTCCAGACTTCCATTAGAGTCTTCATATCTTTTCGAGAGATTTCCTAGTCAAATATACTTGGTCTTATAGATGTTGATTTCCTTTACCATGGATGCATATCTCACAATCTCTTCTTTCCTTTCTTCACACATTTCATTCCCGGGAGATTTCATTCAAAATTCCTCAATTGTAGTCAACCACTTCATACTTCATATGAGGACATATTATGTTGATTTAATTTAGTGTATCCCATGCCTTTTGATGACCTTTCATAAGAGGATTTTCCTTTTCTTTTGATCATTCTTCTCAAAATAGAGCAGTGATCCATGTTACCTGCAACCATTCAACATGAATTTATAATATTTACTACAAGCATACATAACTTATTTACCTTTAGGTCATATTGGCTTCTTTCAACAACTTCCTTGATTGAAAAGATCTTCAATACCTTGATCTGCTTCATCTCTTATGTCATCATACCATCATCCCATGAATTCCACAAGTTGTAGTTCCTGATGAAAACACTATCTTCCTCTCTAGATCGGTGAATCCTTCGATGAGGATTCCATCAAAGAATTTTGAGGATCTCGCATATATCTATCTAGCATATGTTTATGATGTATGATGAGACTTGTCCTAGATGAATTCTTCCTTTCGTTAAGTTTCTAATGAGTTTCCCAAGATCTACATCCTTCATAGTTGATTATCATACATCCTTCATGTTTCCTGTGGTGATGTCACAGGCTCACTTCTAATGCTTTTCCTCTTCCTTGGACTTCGTTCTTTAAGCTTCCTCCACTTCTTTGGTGAAATGGACTTCTTCTCTATTCTCCTTGTTATTGCCCTTGAATTTAGGAAAATCTTTCCTGTATTGCTCATAACATTGAATCTTAGCTATGTTCTTCTTTCCTTTTGACAAATGTTTGAATACTTTTTCCCTCAACATGTCTTCTTCTATCTTGCATAGAAACCACTATTTTTTGAACGGGATAGCCTTCTTATCCTCATAGACATTGCTATCTTGTTCATTAGTTAGTGCATTTAGAACAATGAGGATGATCTCTCCCAAATATTGCAATTGAGATATTATGAAGATAACCCCTTATCATTCGATACCTTCAATTTGTGTAGATCAGATCTAAGTGATGTGACCTTGTTTATCACATCTTTAGAGAATAGTTCTACCAACTTATCATATATATTTCTTTGATGTCTTCAATATTACTATATGAGGGTACCTTTCATAAGAATCCCTTTCCATGTATTCAGAGGAGACCTTTTCATTGATATGTTCAACGAATTCAGTTTCTTCAAGGACTATGTCTATCCTCCTTTTCCATGCAAGGAATTTCAATGACCCAACCAAATGATAGATCTCCATGGAAAATGAAGTCATTTTACCAAATTTGATTATAGTATGAAAGATACTTACTTGACAAGTGAAGATGAAATATTAAACTTGATCACTTTGATGGTGGCTGAAGAAAATATATTAGTGCTCTTTTTGGATTATATTCTTCCAAATGAAAAACCCTTCTTCAATAAAGGAGGTTGCTCCTCTTATGATGTCAATGCCTTTAGATCTAGCTTCCTTTGTTGATGGTGATTGATGATGGTTTTTTTGATGCTTCCTTGGATGATCTTTTTCATGGATAAGGATGCGATCCTTGATGAAATGATAGGGATCTTGCCTTATAGTTTTTGAATATGATAATTCCTTCTCACCTTCAAGATACATCGAGTTATTTGGTAGTGAATGAATGTAGATCATAAATGCTTCTAGGATCTCCAAGATGGTGTGATCTTAATCCTAGAAGTGCTTATCTATAATTTGGGTTGTCTTTCCTTGTAGATATCTTCATCTTGATGAGGGTGTTTTTGGTCTTTTGCTAAAGATTATAGGATCCAATACTCTTGTTGGTGTAGACTTCTAGTTGCCTTTATTTGTAGATCTATTCACCTTGAGCAGAAATAAGGCTTTGGATTTTCCTAAAGTATACCTTCTTCTTTGATCTAGGGTTTGATTCTTCAATGTATATCCTTCACTTTGCTTTGATGCCTTCCTTAAAACTCTATCCTTGAGTGTCTCTTAGATTAGATCCCATTTCCTTAACTATCACCTTACATATGAAACAATGTTGGGAAATCTAGGGCATTAACATTAGGTGATTTCTCTTTAATTAGTAACTGCTTGTGAGTGTTCTTTAAGACTTTAGATTATGATCTTATTTACTTAGATTATTATTGTTCTTCTTCATAAAACATCTAACAATGCATAAACATAAATAGATAAGAGACACGTAATATAGGCTATGAGCGAGGGCCAAAACCTCTCACTCTTTGAGAGGAAAAACCCACACAAATTATTCTTATAGAGATTCCAATTGATGAATACCGATACCAAGAACCTTGACCTATTAGCCACTCCAAGACCAATAAACAAGTTCTTTTAATAGTCAAACTTCTTCTAGACTCCTCCTCTTCTATTTCAGCCTTCTTCTCTTATGAACTTAGATCATCTCTTATCAAATTTTAGCCACCATACTGTGAACATTACTATCATATCACCATAATGTGGACATTATTGTCATATCACCATACTGTGAACACCGAATCTCTGTGGCTTACTGATATGTGGCTTCCAGAAATTCTAACTTCAGGACTATAGTGCTATTGAACTCCTTGACTATGATTACATACGCGCTTCTTGAGCCCTTTCCAATCGAACTAGTCATTATAGTTATTTACCCAAATTTCAAAGATATATTTAAGCCTGTGACTTTGGTAGTACTTCCTTGCAGTCCCTTGAAAATTCCTCACATTCCTTTTATCATAAAATACCTTTGTTGCCCCTTCAATACCTTCTTCAAACTTGACCTCTGTGACCCGAATCTCAGAGAATCCGAGCTACTGTACTGTGGAAATGTGGATTGTCTACACGCCTATATATAGTCATTTTCCTAGCAATATAAGCTGACCTGTCATTTTGAATAGATGTGTCACCTTGTAGTGTGATACGACATGAGTTTCTTATCCTTTCTTGAAGCCAACATGAAGAAAGGACTGTGTGCTTGTTGTTGGAGGGCTATATAGACTTATATACAATTGATACATGCTAAAGAAGAGCTCTTCATACATGATGTTGACTCTTTGAATCAAAGATAAATCCTAAGGCTCTAAATGGGAGCCACAAAAAAATAAAATATATTGCTCATGAAACCCATGAAGCAAGCCTTACAATAATAATTTAATTCTCTTCTTTTTCACCATTTACAAAGATCATAATTACATGTCATTATGAAGACTGAACCTATGTACATTTTACAACAAACCAAAGATTCTGAGATCTCTTACCGAAGGAATATGGACATACCAAATTTCATAAGGAGTCTTGTTTCTAAGAGCATGAGATGGACATTTGTGTTTAATATATATTGAACATAGAACCACATCATCCCAGAACATCAAATTTACATTTTTGGAAAACATCATTGAACTAACCATATTTAAAATTGTCATGTTCATTCTTTTAGCTACACCATTTTTTGAGGATTTAATGGCATAGTTGTTTGATGATGAATCCCATGTTGGCAAAGGTAGTTTTAAAATTCATTTGAAGTACACTTTTTTCCATTATCAATATGAATAGATCCAACAGGAGAGTGTGCATCATTTTCAATCCAAGCATGAAAGTTTTTTATTATGAAAAATCTAGGACATAGGGATTAGGTGATTTCTCATGAATGATAATTGCTTGTGATGCAACTTTTATTAGTCTTTTATTAACTTATTTCTTTCTCTTGATTATGTTAATGTATTTTATCACCAAACAACTACAAATTCATAAATTAACATGAAACAATGGACACAAAATGTAGGCTATCAACCAAGTCAAAACCTCTCCAACTTGAGAGGAAAACCTAAATGAATTCTTCTTCTTATAGAATCTTCAAGAGACGAATTCCAAGACCAAGACCCTTGACCTATTGAACTCTCCAAGATCAATTCACAATGCTTATTTGAGCGATTAATTCTTCCTCAAGTAAATGTTAGTCAAATTTCTTGCTTCTCCTTGGATCTTGACCACCCTTGAGATTTCGACCTATTGGTTCAGATTTGCAACTCTTGGCCTCTTCAAAAACCCAAGTTGTAGCATGTGCGAGGGATCAACACCTTGATTCACTTCACTTAAATGGAGTTTTATTATTATGCAATTTAGCTTGTATTATTGACTTTCTTTCTTCCTTAATTTGGTCTTCTAAGTTGAATGTAATGACTTTAGCTCCTTTTGTATCAGATGGCACCTAATTCTCCTCACACGTGTGAAGACTATTTTGCCCAAAATAGATCAAAACTAACTAAATTTATTTTCCTCCTTTATTTTCTTGATGATGAGCTTCTTTGTTAATTTTAGGTATGTTCTATGCTAGAGCAATTTATTTCAATTTATTTTCCACATTAGCAATCACATCAGCATAAAGTAAACTGCAAATAGAACATAAATATAAGTTGCAGAAGACAAGCCAAGACAAGAGGACACAAGATGTGGTGCTAGCCAGGGACAAACCCCACAATGTGGGGAAACCCATGATCAATTCTTCTTTTATGTTCTTCAAATTTTAGCAGAGAAAGAGAGAGAGAGAGAGATATTACATTTTCAATAGAAGTCAACACTTTGACTTTCTATATCTATATGAGATTAGTTGAAGAGATGTTGCTTCAACTAATTCTCCAAGGTGACTCCTTCACCTATCATCATGCTGCATCTGGTCCACTTACTGCACCATTGCATACTGCACCATGCTGCACTAATCATGATTATCATCATGCTGCCCATGTCCATGATCTTATTCATCATCATGCTGCCCTTTAAGTCCGTGATCTCATTCATCATCATGTTGCCCATGCTCATATCATCATGCATCATTATGATGCCCATGCTCATATCATCATGCTGCTTATTATGCTACCCATGATCTCATACATCATGCTGCCTTCCTTCAGAGACAGATGCTCTAGCTGTTTCGATAGTTCCCGGTAGTTCTGACTTTTCCAGTAGTTTCGGCTTTTTCGGCAATTTCGACAGTTCCGACTATTCTGGATTTTCTGGATTTTCCAAATTTTTCTGGTGTTTCTGGCTTTTCCTGTAGTTTTGACAGTTCTGGCTTTTCTGACGGTTCCTGCTTTTCCAACTTTTCCAGTAGTTCTAGCTTTTCTGGCTTTTCTGGCTATTTTGGTTTTTCTGGCAGTTTCGGCTTTTCTGGATTTTTTGGATTTTCTGGTAGTTTTGCATTTTTCGGCTTTTCTGGTAGTTCCGTCTTTTCTACTTTTCCAGCTATTTCAAGAGTTCTGACATTTCCGGCTTTTCCAGCTTTTCCAATATTTCTGGCATTTCTGGCTTTTCCGACTTTTCCTTAGGATCTCTCCTCCTACCAAAACCCAAAGACAAGTAGAGAGAGGAAGATATCCAAGTGTATGTAGAAATGACTTCAAGTCCTCTTCTATTTATACTAAAATGTAGAGGTTGAATAGACATGACTGTTAGGCTTCTGAGCCTACATAAGTTGCTGGCCGACTTAACAATTTGTCCATAACATAAATAAATTAATAACTTCATAAATACTTATCAAAATCGGATGATCTTTACCATAAATAATATGACCCACATGGATTTTTTCCCTAGTTTCCAATTTTAACACTCCCTCTCAACTAGGGAGGACTCCATCCACTGATCCATATGTCCAACTGTACTATCTCTACCATTAGTGCCATGCACTTCTTTGCTTAGCTCTGCTCAACTCTGCTAGCTTTGCTCTGCTCTACTCAGCTCTGCTGGCTCTTCTCTACTTTGCTGGCTATGATCTACTCTGCTCAGCTCTGCTGGCTCTACTGGCTCTTCTCAGCTCTGCTCAGCTCTGCTGGCTCTGCTAGCTCTGCTTAGCTCTGCTGGCTCTACTTTGCTATGCTTAGCTCTACTGGCTCAGCTCAACTTTGTTGGCTCTGATGGCTCTGCTTTACTATGCTCAGCTTAGCTCTGCTGAACCATGAAGAAGAAGAATTGATCAAGAATGTCTCATACCATTCTCCACTAACCCGAAGTTAGTCTCAGAGTGCATACCGCTGGTCCCAGACTAGTCTCAATTGAGCCAAAGTCAGCGTCATAGTGGGTACCACTCCTACTACTGGTCTCAGACCAGTATCATCAGTCTCAGAGAGTGTACCACTGGTCCCAGACCCTCAACTGACCCGAAGTCAGCATCATAGCATGTACCACTCTCACTGGTCCTAGACCAGTCCTCCACTGACCCGAAGTCAGTCTTAGAGTATGCACCACTGGTCCCAGACCAGTCTCAATTGACCCGAAGTTAGCGTCATAGTGGGTACAACTCCTACAACTAGTCCCAGACCAATATCATTGATCCCAAATCAATGAAGGTCATCCTAGCATAGGGAGTACGGTAGATAAAATGATGCATCCATCGATACTACTATGGTCCCTATCCTCATTTCCCTGCTCATTGATCAGATGAGAGGTACTTCCCACGAGTCCTAGACTGCATGGGTAGGATGCCTTGACAGGAAACTAATCAATCCTGTCCTCACAGGAGAACTTATCATCCTGCTACACAATCACCATGGAGAACACATCACCAGGCCTCACAGGAGAGCTAATCATCCTGCTACATAATCATCATGGAGAACACATCATCTAGACCTCACAAGAGAACTAATCATCTTGCTACATAGTTGTCATGGAGAACACATCATCCAGACCTCACAGGAGAACTAATCATCCTGCTACATAGTCGTCACAGAGAACACATCATCCAAACATCATAGGAGAACTAATCATCCTACTACACAATCGTCATGGAGAACACATCATCCAGACCTGACAGGAGAACTAATCATCCTACTACACAGGAGAGCGAATCATCCTGTCCTACAAGAAATCAAATCATCTTGTCCCACAAGAGAGTGAATCATCTTGTCCACAAGAGAGTGAATCATCCTGTCCATAGGAAAGTGAATCATTTTGTCCTAGTGCACACCACCAGGGGAGGGTGAGTCACCTTGTGGTTGTATGTTACTCCAGTAAGAACTGCAAGCCCCTAGATCTCCCAAAGCTCAAGGTATGTAACATGCAGGACCCATTTACAAGGGTCTCTTGACGACTCCAAGTCATTCGGGAAAATCACAAATTTGATCTTTCCCCGGGGCTCTGAAAAAGTGTAGCGACCTGTACATCATCTCAGTGCGATGGAGCCTCCTTGCTCATCGATTTACCATATCCCATATAAGGCAGTATCTAATGTCTATCTACTGGAGCAATCATTGAATATGGGATTCCTCAATAATCGAATCCCACCGTTGGTTGTCACAGAGAATCACAGTGGTATTCATCATGTGTACTCACTGAAGATTTTCCACAACTAGGAAACTTCATACAAGGTCATACTCGTAGTTATGTATCCAGTCTCGGTAGTACTAATAAAAACCGATTTCTGCTTCCTGCTCATCCATGATATTGAAGCATAATCCAAAGAGAACCAGCACTGAGAAGTGCTCTAGCGATCCTCCAAACTGCCTGCCTAGTCATCATGCAGTTTTCATATTTCTGACAATGTATCTCAATCCATGAGAGATTTCCCTGAAGATATCTCAACAGATTCTTGGCACCAATCCAGTGAGGCTCAACCAAATATGAGCTCACCATGATAACTGCAAAACATATGTCTAGTCGAAAGTTCACCAAGAACATCAACGTGATTGAGTTTATGAAACTCAGAGGCATTTCCCAAATATGGTCCGACATGACTACCATATAACTTTTGAAAGTTAATATCCTCGAGGTAGTCGTAGGCTTGCAGTTTATCATTCTAGATTTGGAATCCAACTCCCTCTTACTTCTGCAAATGAGAGGGTCTGCACCTGTTAGAAATAGGTCATCCTTATGAGGTTCCAGTATGAGAGGTCTATCATCCACAACCTTCGGGTAATGGTTTGGATTCGTTTCACTCCTAGTGAATCTCAACTTCATCAAACAACTATCAATCCTCTCATACTACGCCCAGGGTGTTTTGCTTTAGGCCATAGAGAGCTTTCTTCCACCTGTATACATGAGATTCCCGTTCATGAATCTCAAACTCCACGGGTTGTTCCAATCCTGTGGACCTGCTACATAGGGGAATGGTCCCCTTGTAAGATTTTCCTTCGATACATCTCAGACATGTACCTTCATGCTATTTTTGAATTCAGGCATCCCGATCACCATTTGACTCACATACCTCTGATGCTGAGTCAATGGACATGGTCCGCAGTGGACTTGATACAACCCTGAACTCTAAAACATCTTTGAAAAATATATTTTCAAACACGTACCTTTCCATCGATGAGTGCCACCCTGAAACCTTAAACTTCCATTTCCGAGATGGACACCAGGTTCTTCTTGCGATTAGGTACATAAAAGAGATTATGGGGTTCCTTCCTTTCTTTGAAGAGTCAACCATTTCCTTGATGACCTAAATTACTTATCATTCCTCTGATCATTGAAGATGTCCCTGGAATGATTATTATCTTCATCAAGAGATGTGTCTCTGCTATTTGGACACTCCTTTGCATGATGGCCGAACTTATTGCAACCAAGGCATCTGCCTTTCCTTCCTCCCTTAGATCTGAACTTTCCAATGAAGTGATCTTCCACTGTGCCATTTTGATAATATTCTCTGCTTCCACTTCACCCTTAGCAAACTTAGAACAGAGATGTGGAACTCATTGATCCTTTTGTCTTGTCCCTATTTTCTTTGATGATTACTCTTTCACTCTTTCTTGGGCATTGTCTTCACCTAAGCTCCAATACCATGTTAATTTTAGGTATGTTCTATGCTAGAGAAATTTATTTCAATTGCTTTTCCACATTAGCAATCACATCAACATAAAGTAAACTGTAGATAGAACATAAATATAAATCGTAGAAGACATGCCAAGACAAGAGGACACAAGATTTGGTGCTAGCCAGGCACAAAACCCACAATGTGGGGAAACCCTTCATCAATTCTTCTTTTATGTTCTTCAAAGTTCAACAGAGAAAGAGAGAGAGAGAGATATTACATTTTCAACAAAAGTCAACACTTTGACTTTCTATATCTATATGAGATCAGCTGAAGACATGTTGCTTCAACTGATTCTCCAAGATGACTCCTTCACCTATCATCATGCTGCATATGGTCCACTTGCTGCACCATTGCATACTACACCATGCCACACTAATCATGATTATCATCATGCTGCCCATGTCCATGATCTTATTCATCATCATGTTGCCCTTTAAGTCCATGATCTCATTCATCATCATGTTGCCCATGCTCATATCATCATGCATCATTATGTTGCCTATGCTCATACCATCGTGCTGCTTATTATGTTGCCCATGATCTCATAAATCATGCCGCCTTCCTTTAGAGACAGATGCTCCGACTGTTTCGATAGTTCCTGGTAATTCCGACTTTTCCGACAATTCTGATAGTTTCGACTATTCCGGCTTTTTTGGCTTTTTTTAGATTTTTTGGCGTTTCTAGCTTTTCTGGATTTTTCGGCTTTTCTGACAATTCTGACAATTCCGGCTTTTCTGACTTTTCCGGCAGTTTCGGCTTTTCCAGCTTTTCCGGTAGTTCCAACTTTTCCAACTTTTCTGGCTATTCCGAATTTTCCAGTAGTTCTGGCTTTTCCGGCTTTTTTGGCACTTCTGGCTTTTTTGGCTTTTCCGACAGTTCCAGATTTTCTAGCTTTTCCAGTTATTCTGACAGTTCCGACATTTCTGGCTTTTTCGGCTTTTCCGGATTTTCTGGCTTTTCCGACTTTTCCTTAGGATCTCTCCTCCTACTAAAACCCAAAGGCAAGTAGAGAGAGGAAGAGATCCAAGTGTGTGTAGAAATGACTTGAAGTCCTCTTCTATTTATACTAAAACGTAGAGGTTGAATAGACATGATTGTTGGGCTTCTGAGCCTACATAAGTTGCTAGCCGACTTAACAATTTGTCCATAACATAAATAAATTCATAACTTCATAAATAATTATCGGAATTGGACGATCTTTAGATCAATCCTACACCTCTCAATGAGAGGGATCCAATAAAAATATCAGCTACCATAAATAATATGACCCACATGGAGTTTGTCCCTAGTTTCCAATTTTAACATTCTTCTTTAGTGTTCTCGCACGTGATCTCTTACTTTTGGATTCTTAACCAAATAGTTTCTCAAGAGAGGTTTGGTCCTCTCTCTCTATATAATGATCTTCCAATGAAATAGGCTGACTTGTGCAAGTGAGTAGGCTAACATGATCTTCTAGAATGATCTCAATCTTGTTTTGAGGGCCGACTTGAAGGAGTGCTCATGACAAGGCCTTGGAGGGTTAATGACTCAAACAAATTCTCTTTTTACAATATGTAACATGCCCAAATGGGTCTTCAATACATGAAATTGAATTACTAGACTTTATGACTTAATAACCAAACCTAATAGCTAACAATGGGAGCTTGATCTAAAAAATAAAATTCCTTGAGCATGAAACCATGCCTCAAGCATAACAAAATAATTTTATTTCTCTTCTTTTCATTAATTACATAAAATCATGATTTACACATGTCATTATGAATACCGAACCTAGTTACATATTTCAACACTCCCTCTTAGCTAGGGAGTTATTCATAATCCATACAAGGTACTTGGACATTCTCAATCTGAAGAATTCTCATAAGAAGAGTCAGATTGGTAACCCATATGTATAGCATCATATCATCCAACATTCTCACGTAGCAAGGCCTTGACTAAAATCTATTTCTCTCCACAAGATTAGAGCACAATGCTGGTGAGACTAATGATTTATAGACACCCTCATCATTGTATCTCTCGGAACATACTACACCTGGGTTCTCTTAGAGTATGTTCCACCAGGACTATTCTTATCTTGGATTTCCAATCCTCAAAGAATATCGATCCTCTATGACTACTCTGGTCTTGGATTCCCTACCACATCCTCAAAGAATATTGGGTGCCAGATGATTACCCAAGCCTCCATTCTATATTCCCAGGTGAAGACAATAATGATGTGTCTATCTCTCCTAATGGCCTACACTAAGGCTTACAACTATTAGTCCTGGTCTAATGCATGACACATGAAGTAGAGAACCATATCTGTCACTCCCTCTTAACCAAGGATGGCCAACACATTCCATAAAAGGAATGTACCCAAGCTCCCTGTTAATCAGGGACTTGTCCAAGCTCCCTCTTGACTAGGGACTTGCTTCCAACAACTATTTAGGTGGAGATCAAGGGATAAACAAATGTTTTAAGATATTCTCCTTTCGATGTCATAAACTTCTTTTTATTTATTAAGGAGTCTTCATATTTTTGGGACTTATTGTAGGGAATTGACCATCCATCACTTTCATTCATGAATCATGTCAGTCATGTCATCCTTTTTTTCATTGGAAAGTGATCCATTAGTCCATATATCACCTTTCCTTCATGCTTTTCTACATTCTTCACATCATGTTTCCTTTAGGATATTTCATCCTAGCACATGAGCGTTACTTGTAGATGACATCTACAACTCTTCCTTTGGTATCCCTACATTATCCCATCCAGATATTATTCAAAAACAGAAAATGAACATTAAATAAAAAATACCTTTGTGATGGTATTTCATCATGATATCTCCTTGTTTACATCAACATCCTGAATATATATTGGCACATCTCCAAAGAGATATACAATGTCAAGGGTCTCTTTTTTTTCCAAACTTTATCAGGATCTTCACATATTTCCCATGGAGATATCATAGTCAAATATTTTAATCCTTGGATGTTGATTTCCTTCTCCATAGTTTCATTTTTCGTGATCTCTTCCTTTCTTCACACATTTCCTCCTAGGAACTTCCAATCATAGTTCCTTCAAATTTGTCAACCACCTCATATTTCATATGAGGACATATTATGTTGATTTAATCTACTAAATGTGTGAACCATGCCTTCATGCATCCTTTCAAAGGAAGAGATCATTTCTTTTGATCATTCTCTTAAGGTAGAGCACTCATTCATGATAGCTGCAACCATATGACATGACTCTACTTTATCAAGTACAAGCATACATACCTCATCTCTTTATTTTGGCAATCTAAGCTTCCTTCAACAACTTCCTTGATTGAAGGAACTTCAATCCATTGACTTTATTCACTTATTTTGACATCATACCATCATCCCATGAATCCCATAAAAGTTGGAATTCCTGGTGAGACACTTGCTTCTTCCAGAAGGTGAACCTTCTAGTAAAGATTTTAACAGAGGATCTTGATCATCGTCATCCTGCAAATGATCCGTTTGAATGATGTATAATGATATTTATACTAGATGAATGTATTTTACCCATAAGTACTACTTATTCTTCTAATGAGGTTACCAAGCTACATCCTCCTATAGGTGACAACATATATTTCCATTTCAACTATCTTTCATACTTCTTTATGATGATGTCATGAGATCTTGCTTTCAATCGTATGCTTCTATGATGCTATATCCTGACATGATGCATCCTATCATGCTTATAATGATTTTTACAATAATAGCTATACTTTACAGCAAAAAGGTTGAAACATAAAATTGAAAAGAACTAGGTGAGGAAGACTATCTTAATCATAGTAGAAATCTTTTACTTCCTTTTTCTTGGATTTCTTCTTTTCAGCTTCCTCCACTTCTTCAGTGATATGGGATTCTTCTCTTCATATTTTATTGTTTTTCTTCTTGAGTTTAGGACAATATTTCTTGTAGTGCCCATGTTATTGAAATCCATAGCATTGAATCTTTTCCATATTCTTCTTTCTTTTTTGAGGACCAAATTTTCCTAAGTTCCCTTTTCTCTTTGCCATAGCAACATATGCTTGAGTTTTCTCACTTGATTCTACATCAGATTTTTGCTTCAACCTAGTTTCTTCAATTTTTCATAATGACCATAGCTCCTTGAATGGAGTAGCTTACTTCTTCCCATAAATGCTCGATTCCTCTGTAAGTGCATTTAGTACTATGGTAGTCATCTCATTATTAGACATTATTTCACCCAAACATTGTAGTTGTTCCCTTATTTCGGATATTCTCATAAAGTATGAGGTTATTCCTTCTTATTTTGATATACTCATCTTATATAGTTATTGTCTTAACGAGATTACTTCTCTTGTAGTGCTTACGGAAAAAAATCTACCAGTTTGTCAAATATTTCTTTTGATGTTTCTAGCTTAGATATACAGGGAATGAGGGTATCCTTGATGGATTTTATGAGAATCATTTGAGCCCTTACTTCCCCTTTCATATACCTTGTAACTGATTGAGCATCTTCCTTTGGAGGTTTAGTGATTAAGCTCTCAACATGTAACAATGTAAACTTTGAAATGGGAACTGATACGATTACCCGTTCCATTGTCGTAGCAAGAAAATCAACCGATTTTGAAAAGTGGTGATGCAAAATACACACACACACACACACACACACACACACATATATATACTGATTTTGAAAAGTGGTGATGCAACACACACACACACACACACACACACACACACACATATATATATCTAGCATAGTTTTTGACACTTCAATTTTTTTTATTTTTTATTTTTATGTACATTAATTTTTAGAATGTTAGTGATTTGCATGTTGATTTTAAAAAGTGCTGATTCTGCATCAGACCCTTTTTTTAAAAGACTTATTTTTTACTTTAAATTTTCTAATGTATTATATGTGAATAATTATTTTCTAAATTTAATAATTTTGAAGTGGTTTTTTTCATATTATATAATATATATATATATATATATATATATATATATATATATAATATTTTGGTAGTGAAGTCTTTATTTTTTTGCATAGTTAAAGAAGAAGATCGATATTTTAAAGTTTCGATATTATACATATTTATATATCGTTAATTAATTTTTCAATGCACATCAAATAATTGTCTCTAAAAAACAATAAGTATTAACAATTGACATAAAAATAAACATTCTGAACATAAATATAACTAAAAAATTACACATTTTGATAATTTTTTTGCTAGAAATGACATGTCAAAATCACAATTTTTATAGGAAAAATGGTTAAATAATAGTTTTTTTTGTTTTTTGTTTTTATGAATTTCATGTCAAATAATAATAATAATCACAAATTTTTTCAAAAAATAATGATTCACATAAAAATTAAAGTGAAAATCACATAATACAAATATTGAACATATAACAACAATAATTGAATACTTATTCTTCTCATAAAATATCACAGTCAAAACATTACAATTATAATTGATTAATAGTTACAAAAAATGAGCTTTATTTCCAAGCATAACTTAAATTTAATCAACAATATCACATAATCCAAACTCTTCATCCTCTAGAGTTTCATCATTGTCTTCTTCCACAATATTTTCTGCTTCATTTTGTTCATTTTCCTCTTCTGATGGAGCTTTGATGTCTGCGAATATACCAATGTATGTTTTTCCAATCATTCCATCTAATGGTGGTTGAGTTTCCTTTGCCTTTTTGGCCACACATGATTCATTAAAATACTCTTTCCTCAACCTAGTTTCTTGCATTGCACCTGGAAGAAATTGAAGAGCATTAATTCTTTGTTAAATAAATTTGCACTATAATGGATCTTTTTCAATGGCAATGCAATTTGTTCCTTTTTGTAGGCAACATGCTAGTGTTGTACCTAATTATCAAGCACAAAATAAATAATGAAGTAAATTAGTATAATGACATATAAATTAAGAAAGAATATATTAAAATTCAATTCTATATAATATAACTTACTTGAGCCTGAAAATAAATCCAGAACCCAATCTCCTTCATTTGAACATAAGTCTATAAGATATTTAATCAATGATTGTGGTTTTTGATAAATGTTATCTATCTCTCCTTTTGATTCTTTATATTCACATGTTAGTTTTTTTACAACAACATCATAAACCAATACATGGCTATGACTCTTTCCATCTACCCGATTAAGAATCATAGACTTATAGCTATCATCTTTTTTCCAACTATCAATATGGATGAACTCACAATCATTTATAATTGGTTGATTTTCACGGTTAAGAAGATTTGACTTTTGCTTGTAACATGAAATAGTAAAATTTCAATTAACTTGTACATAAATGAATTTTTTAACATTAATCAAACATACAATTTCAACGTCTTACCATGTAAGCTGCATCTTTGAGTTTGTTTTCCCCTTGAATCCTGTCAATAACATTGCCAATTGTGTGTTAGAATGAAATGTCAAAAATCTTCATAATGGTGATGATGTGACTTCTACAAATCCCGCAACCACTTTACTAAGAGCTTGATAAGTATAAGGGTCACTATCATAGTCAATATTTGGGATATTGAAACCATGGGGAATATCTACAATAACTAGGGAATAATCCCTTTTAGGTATGAGTTTAGGAATGTCTTCACAATCACCTTGTATTACTTGATATTGAATAGTGTCAAACCAATTCCAAATGAAATGAGTAAGATTTGGATCAAGTTCAACATTCCTAAGACGATGCTTTCTCAGTATTTCGATCTTAATTTTTAAAATAAATTTTCTGAAACTATCTGGTGCTCCATTTTCATCCTTCCTCATATATATAATATATATATATATATTATATATAGATATATATATATTATATATATATATATATATATATATATATATATATAATATATATATATATATATAATATATATATATATATATAAGTTATAAAATAAAAATAGTATATAGATGAATGAAAATGAATGTATAAATCAACATACATTTTTAAATGCAAGATAAAAATCTTTTAGTGTTGATGTAGAACTTGAATCTGGGTAGTTACATACAACATCATCCCAACTATCTTCATTCAACAATTTAACCATTTGTTCTTGTATTTTCATGTAAATTTTGTGACTGAATAGATAAAGTAAAAAAAGTTAATATAATGGTATGTAACAAATACTGGCAAGATTCCAATTGATGAATACCAAGGCCAAGACCCTTGACCTATTAGCCACTCCAAGACCAAGACACAAGTTCTTTTGATAGCCAACCTTCTTCTAGACTCCTCTTCTATTTCGACCTTCTTCGCTTATGAACTGAGATCATCTCTTATCGAACTGTAGCCACCATACTGTGAACATTACTTTCATATCACCATACTATAGAAATTAATGTCATATCACCATACCGTGAACACCGAATCTCTGTGGCTTACTAATATGTGGCTTCCAAAAATCTGAACTTCAGGATTGTAGTGCTATCAAACTCCTTGACTATGATTACATCCGACCTTCTTGACTCCTTGCTAAGCGAACTAGTCACTGTAGTTATTTACTCAAATTTCAGAGATATATTTGATCCCGTGAATTTGGTAGTACTTCCTTGAAGTCCCTTTAAAAGTCCTTGCATTCCTTTTATCATAAAATACCTTTGTTTCCCCTTCAATACTTTCTCCGAACTTGACTTTTGTGATCGAATCTCAAAGAATTCGAGCTAATGAACTGTGGAAATGCGGATTATATACAAACCTATATATATTTGTTTTCCCAACAATATAAGCTGACCTGTCATTTTGAATAAATGTGTCACCTTGTAATGTGAGCCGAAACAAGTTTCTTATCCTTTCTTGAATCCAACATGAAGAGAGGACCACGTGCTTGTCATTGGAGGGCTATATATACTTATATACAATTGACACATGCTCAAGAAGAGCTCTTCACACATGAAATTGACTCTTTGAATCAATGATAAATCCTAAGGCTCTCAATGGGAGCCACTAACAAATAAAATCTATTTCTCATGAAAGTCATCAAGAAAGGCTTACAATAATAATTTTATTCTCTTATTTTTCATTATTTAGAAAGGTCATAATTACATGTCATTATGAATATTGAACCTAGTTACATTTTACAACACTCCCTCTTAAATAGGGAGGTACTCATAATGGTACTTGGTCATCCTCAATCTGAAGAATTTCTCAAAAGAAGAATCAGATTAGTAACCCATTTTTTTAGCATCATATCAACGAACATTGTTACATAGAAAGGCCTTGACTGACAACTCTATGTCTCCAGAAGATCTGAGCTCAATGCTGGCAAGACCAATGATTTATAGACACTCTCATCATTGTCTCTCTCGGAACATACCCTACCCGGGTACTCAGGGTGTGTTCCATGAGGACTATTCTTATCTTGGACTCCCCATCCCTCAAAGAATATCAGTCCTCCACGACTACTCTTCTCTTGGATTCCCTATCTAATACTCAAAGAGTATCAGATGCCAAATGATTACCCAATCCTCTTATTCTGTCTTCCTAGGTGAAGACCATAATGATGTGTCTACCTCTCCCTCTCAATTAGGGAGGACATATCTATTCCATTAAAGGAATTTGCTCATCCCTACACAAGGAATGTACTTAAGATCCCTCTTGGCATAGGAATTTCCAAGTTTCTTCCAAGTAAGAGGAATTTACTCATTCCTACATAAGGAATGTACCGAAGATCCCTCTTGGCTTAGGAATTTCCAAGTTTATTCCAAGTAAGAAACTTTCTAGGTTCCCTCTCAAAATAAGGACCTTCAACAACTCCTTAGGTGGAGACGATGGGACAACTAGCTACTTGAAGAACTCCTTTCTTCAATGTCATGAATTTCTTCTTTGTTGTAAAATATTCATCTTTTGGGACTTCTTCATAGGGCACAGACCATCCATCACTTTCATCCATCAGTCATGTCATTACTCCTTTCATTAGAAAGTGATCCAATAATCTTCATCTAGCATTGCTTCATGTTATGCTACCTTCATATGGATTTCTTTTCTGGAAGGTTCTTACATCCTTCTACATGGTTCTTCATGGAAGATATTCATATTTATTCCCTTCATTTTCCTTGCATAAGCCCATCCAGATATTTGTTCAAAAATAAGAAATGAACACTTAAATCAAAATTACCTTTGTGATAGTCTTTCATCATGACATCTTCCAATTTTCATCAGCATCTTGCATACATGTTGACATATCTACAAAATATATCCATTGTCAAGGGTATCCATATTTTCCAGACTTCCATTAGAGTCTTCATATCTTTTCGAGAGATTTCCTAGTCAAATATACTTGGTCTTATAGATGTTGATTTCCTTTAACATGGATGCATATCTCACAATCTCTTCTTTCCTTTCTTCACACATTTCATTCCCGGGAGATTTCATTCAAAATTCCTCAATTGTAGTCAACCACTTCATACTTCATATGAGGACATATTATGTTGATTTAATTTAGTGTAGCCCATGCCTTTTGATGACCTTTCATAAGAGGATTTTCCTTTTCTTTTGATCATTCTTCTCGAAATAGAGCAGTGATCCATGTTACCTGCAACCATTCAACATGAATTTATAATATTTACTACAAGCATACATAACTTATTTACCTTTAGGTCATATTGGCTTCTTTCAACAACTTCCTTGATTGAAAAGATCTTCAATACCTTGATCTGCTTCATCTCTTATGTCATCATACCATCATCCCATGAATTCCACAAGTTGTAGTTCCTGATGAAAACACTATCTTCCTCTCTAGATCGGTGAATCCTTCGATGAGGATTCCATCAAAGAATTTTGAGGATCTCGCATATATCTATCTAGCATATGTTTATGATGTATGATGAGACTTGTCCTAGATGAATTCTTCCTTTCGTTAAGTTTCTAATGAGTTTCCCAAGATCTACATCCTTCATAGTTGATTATCATACATCCTTCATGTTTCCTGTGGTGATGTCACAGGCTCACTTCTAATGCTTTTCCTCTTCCTTGGACTTCGTTCTTTAAGCTTCCTCCACTTCTTTGGTGAAATGGACTTCTTCTCTATTCTCCTTGTTATTGCCCTTGAATTTAGGAAAATCTTTCCTGTATTGCTCATAACATTGAATCTTAGCTATGTTCTTCTTTCCTTTTGACAAATGTTTGAATACTTTTCCCTCAACATGTCTTCTTCTATCTTGCATAGAAACCACTATTTTTTGAACGGGATAGCCTTCTTATCCTCATAGACATTGCTATCTTGTTCATTAGTTAGTGCATTTAGAACAATGAGGATGATCTCTCCCAAATATTGCAATTGAGATATTATGAAGATAACCCCTTATCATTCGATACCTTCAATTTGTGTAGATCAGATCTAAGTGATGTGACCTTGTTTATCACATCTTTAGAGAATAGTTCTACCAACTTATCATATATATTTCTTTGATGTCTTCAATATTACTATATGAGGGTACCTTTCATAAGAATCCCTTTCCATGTATTCAGAGGAGACCTTTTCATTGATATGTTCAACGAATTCAGTTTCTTCAAGGACTATGTCTATCCTCCTTTTCCATGCAAGGAATTTCAATGACCCAACCAAATGATAGATCTCCATGGAAAATGAAGTCATTTTACCAAATTTGATTATAGTATGAAAGATACTTACTTGACAAGTGAAGATGAAATATTAAACTTGATCACTTTGATGGTGGCTGAAGAAAATATATTAGTGCTCTTTTTGGATTATATTCTTCCAAATGAAAAACCCTTCTTCAATAAAGGAGGTTGCTCCTCTTATGATGTCAATGCCTTTAGATCTAGCTTCCTTTGTTGATGGTGATTGATGATGGTTTTTTTGATGCTTCCTTGGATGATCTTTTTCACGGATAAGGATGCGATCCTTGATGAAATGATAGGGATCTTGCCTTATAGTTTTTGAATATGATAATTCCTTCTCACCTTCAAGATACATCGAGTTATTTGGTAGTGAATGAATGTAGATCATAAATGCTTCTAGGATCTCCAAGATGGTGTGATCTTAATCCTAGAAGTGCTTATCTATAATTTGGGTTGTCTTTCCTTGTAGATATCTTCATCTTGATGAGGGTGTTTTTGGTCTTTTGCTAAAGATTATAGGATCCAATACTCTTGTTGGTGTAGACTTCTAGTTGCCTTTATTTGTAGATCTATTCACCTTGAGCAGAAATAAGGCTTTGGATTTTCCTAAAGTATACCTTCTTCTTTGATCTAGGGTTTGATTCTTCAATGTATATCCTTCACTTTGCTTTGATGCCTTCCTTAAAACTCTATCCTTGAGTGTCTCTTAGATTAGATCCCATTTCCTTAACTATCACCTTACATATGAAACAATGTTGGGAAATCTAGGGCATTAACATTAGGTGATTTCTCTTTAATTAGTAACTGCTTGTGAGTGTTCTTTAAGACTTTAGATTATGATCTTATTTACTTAGATTATTATTGTTCTTCTTCATAAAACATCTAACAATGCATAAACATAAATAGATAAGAGACACGTAATATAGGCTATGAGCGAGGGCCAAAACCTCTCACTCTTTGAGAGGAAAAACCCACACAAATTATTCTTATAGAGATTCCAATTGATGAATACCGATACCAAGAACCTTGACCTATTAGCCACTCCAAGACCAATAAACAAGTTCTTTTAATAGTCAAACTTATTCTAGACTCCTCCTCTTCTATTTCAGCCTTATTCTCTTATGAACTTAGATCATCTCTTATCAAATTTTAGCCACCATACTGTGAACATTACTATCATATCACCATAATGTGGACATTATTGTCATATCACCATACTGTGAACACCGAATCTCTGTGGCTTACTGATATGTGGCTTCCAGAAATTCTAACTTCAGGACTATAGTGCTATTAAACTCCTTGACTATGATTACATACGCGCTTCTTGAGCCCTTTCCAATCGAACTAGTCATTATAGTTATTTACCCAAATTTCAAAGATATATTTAAGCCTGTGACTTTGGTAGTACTTCCTTGCAGTCCCTTGAAAATTCCTCACATTCCTTTTATCATAGTTGCCCCTTCAATACCTTCTTCAAACTTGACCTCTGTGACCCGAATCTCAGAGAATCCGAGCTACTGTACTGTGGAAATGTGGATTGTCTACACGCCTATATATAGTCATTTTCCTAGCAATATAAGCTGACCTTTCATTTTGAATAGATGTGTCACCTTGTAGTGTGATACGACATGAGTTTCTTATCCTTTCTTGAAGCCAACATGAAGAAAGGACTGTGTGCTTGTTGTTGGAGGGCTATATAGACTTATATACAATTGATACATGCTAAAGAAGAGCTCTTCATACATGATGTTGACTCTTTGAATCAAAGATAAATCCTAAGGCTCTAAATGGGAGCCACAAAAAAATAAAATATATTGCTCATGAAACCCATGAAGCAAGCCTTACAATAATAATTTAATTCTCTTCTTTTTCACCATTTACAAAGATCATAATTACATGTCATTATGAAGACTGAACCTATGTACATTTTACAACAAACCAAAGATTCTGAGATCTCTTACCGAAGGAATATGGACATACCAAATTTCATAAGGAGTCTTGTTTCTAAGAGCATGAGATGGACATTTGTGTTTAATATATATTGAACATAGAACCACATCATCCCAGAACATCAAATTTACATTTTTGGAAAACATCATTGAACTAACCATATTTAAAATTGTCATGTTCATTCTTTTAGCTACACCATTTTTTGAGGATTTAATGGCATAGTTGTTTGATGATGAATCCCATGTTGGCAAAGGTAGTTTTAAAATTCATTTGAAGTACACTTTTTTCCATTATCAATATGAATAGATCCAACAGGAGAGTGTGCATCATTTTCAATCCAAGCATGAAAGTTTTTTATTATGAAAAATCTAGGACATAGGGATTAGGTGATTTCTCATGAATGATAATTGCTTGTGATGCAACTTTTATTAGTCTTTTATTAACTTATTTCTTTCTCTTGATTATGTTAATGTATTTTATCACCAAACAACTACAAATTCATAAATTAACATGAAACAATGGACACAAAATGTAGGCTATCAACCAAGTCAAAACCTCTCCAACTTGAGAGGAAAACCTAAATGAATTCTTCTTCTTATAGAATCTTCAAGAGACGAATTCCAAGACCAAGACCCTTGACCTATTGAACTCTCCAAGATCAATTCACAATGCTTATTTGAGCGATTAATTCTTCCTCAAGTAAATGTTAGTCAAATTTCTTGCTTCTCCTTGGATCTTGACCACCCTTGAGATTTCGACCTATTGGTTCAGATTTGCAACTCTTGGCCTCTTCAAAAACCCAAGTTGTAGCATGTGCGAGGGATCAACACCTTGATTCACTTCACTTAAATGGAGTTTTATTATTATGCAATTTAGCTTGTATTATTGACTTTCTTTCTTCCTTAATTTGGTCTTCTAAGTTGAATGTAATGACTTTAGCTCCTTTTGTATCAGATGGCACCTAATTCTCCTCACACGTGTGAAGACTATTTTGCCCAAAATAGATCAAAACTAACTAAATTTATTTTCCTCCTTTATTTTCTTGATGATGAGCTTCTTTGTTAATTTTAGGTATGTTCTATGCTAGAGCAATTTATTTCAATTTATTTTCCACATTAGCAATCACATCAGCATAAAGTAAACTGCAAATAGAACATAAATATAAGTTGCAGAAGACAAGCCAAGACAAGAGGACACAAGATGTGGTGCTAGCCAGGGACAAACCCCACAATGTGGGGAAACCCATGATCAATTCTTCTTTTATGTTCTTCAAATTTTAGCAGAGAAAGAGAGAGAGAGAGAGATATTACATTTTCAATAGAAGTCAACACTTTGACTTTCTATATCTATATGAGATTAGTTGAAGAGATGTTGCTTCAACTAATTCTCCAAGGTGACTCCTTCACCTATCATCATGCTGCATCTGGTCCACTTACTGCACCATTGCATACTGCACCATGCTGCACTAATCATGATTATCATCATGCTGCCCATGTCCATGATCTTATTCATCATCATGCTGCCCTTTAAGTCCGTGATCTCATTCATCATCATGTTGCCCATGCTCATATCATCATGCATCATTATGATGCCCATGCTCATATCATCATGCTGCTTATTATGCTACCCATGATCTCATACATCATGCTGCCTTCCTTCAGAGACAGATGCTCTAGCTGTTTCGATAGTTCCCGGTAGTTCTGACTTTTCCAGTAGTTTCGGCTTTTTCGGCAATTTCGACAGTTCCGACTATTCTGGATTTTCTGGATTTTCCAAATTTTTCTGGTGTTTCTGGCTTTTCCTGTAGTTTTGACAGTTCTGGCTTTTCTGACGGTTCCTGCTTTTCCAACTTTTCCAGTAGTTCTAGCTTTTCTGGCTTTTCTGGCTATTTTGGTTTTTCTGGCAGTTTCGGCTTTTCTGGATTTTTTGGATTTTCTGGTAGTTTTGCATTTTTCGGCTTTTCTGGTAGTTCCGTCTTTTCTACTTTTCCAGCTATTTCAAGAGTTCTGACATTTCCGGCTTTTCCAGCTTTTCCAATATTTCTGGCATTTCTGGCTTTTCCGTCTTTTCCTTAGGATCTCTCCTCCTACCAAAACCCAAAGACAAGTAGAGAGAGGAAGATATCCAAGTGTATGTAGAAATGACTTCAAGTCCTCTTCTATTTATACTAAAATGTAGAGGTTGAATAGACATGACTGTTAGGCTTCTGAGCCTACATAAGTTGCTGGCCGACCTAACAATTTGTCCATAACATAAATAAATTAATAACTTCATAAATACTTATCAAAATCGGATGATCTTTACCATAAATAATATGACCCACATGGATTTTTTCCCTAGTTTCCAATTTTAACACTCCCTCTCAACTAGGGAGGACTCCATCCACTGATCCATATGTCCAACTGTACTATCTCTACCATTAGTGCCATGCACTTCTTTGCTTAGCTCTGCTCAACTCTGCTAGCTTTGCTCTGCTCTACTCAGCTCTGCTGGCTCTTCTCTACTTTGCTGGCTATGATCTACTCTGCTCAGCTCTGCTGGCTCTACTGGCTCTTCTCAGCTCTGCTCAGCTCTGCTGGCTCTGCTAGCTCTGCTTAGCTCTGCTGGCTCTACTTTGCTATGCTTAGCTCTACTGGCTCAGCTCAACTTTGTTGGCTCTGATGGCTCTGCTTTACTATGCTCAGCTTAGCTCTGCTGAACCATGAAGAAGAAGAATTGATCAAGAATGTCTCATACCATTCTCCACTAACCCGAAGTTAGTCTCAGAGTGCATACCGCTGGTCCCAGACTAGTCTCAATTGAGCCAAAGTCAGCGTCATAGTGGGTACCACTCCTACTACTGGTCTCAGACCAGTATCATCAGTCTCAGAGAGTGTACCACTGGTCCCAGACCCTCAACTGACCCGAAGTCAGCATCATAGCATGTACCACTCTCACTGGTCCTAGACCAGTCCTCCACTGACCCGAAGTCAGTCTTAGAGTATGCACCACTGGTCCCAGACCAGTCTCAATTGACCCGAAGTTAGCGTCATAGTGGGTACAACTCCTACAACTAGTCCCAGACCAGTATCATTGATCCCAAATCAATGAAGGTCATCCTAGCATAGGGAGTACGGTAGATAAAATGATGCATCCATCGATACTACTATGGTCCCTATCCTCATTTCCCTGCTCATTGATCAGATGAGAGGTACTTCCCACGAGTCCTAGACTGCATGGGTAGGATGCCTTGACAGGAAACTAATCAATCCTGTCCTCACAGGAGAACTTATCATCCTGCTACACAATCACCATGGAGAACACATCACCGGGCCTCACAGGAGAGCTAATCATCCTGCTACATAATCATCATGGAGAACACATCATCTAGACCTCACAAGAGAACTAATCATCTTGCTACATAGTTGTCATGGAGAACACATCATCCAGACCTCACAGGAGAACTAATCATCCTGCTACATAGTCGTCACAGAGAACACATCATCCAAACATCATAGGAGAACTAATCATCCTGCTACACAATCGTCATGGAGAACACATCATCCAGACCTGACAGGAGAACTAATCATCCTACTACACAGGAGAGCGAATCATCCTGTCCTACAAGAAATCAAATCATCTTGTCCCACAAGAGAGTGAATCATCTTGTCCACAAGAGAGTGAATCATCCTGTCCATAGGAAAGTGAATCATTTTGTCCTAGTGCACACCACCAGGGGAGGGTGAGTCACCCTGTGGTTGTATGTTACTCCAGTAAGAACTGCAAGCCCCTAGATCTCCCAAAGCTCAAGGTATGTAACATGCAGGACCCATTTACAAGGGTCTCTTGACGACTCCAAGTCGTTCGGGAAAATCACAAATTTGATCTTTCCCCGGGGCTCTGAAAAAGTGTAGCGACCTGTACATCATCTCAGTGCGATGGAGCCTCCTTGCTCATCGATTTACCATATCCCATATAAGGCAGTATCTAATGTCTATCTACTGGAGCAATCATTGAATATGGGATTCCTCAATAATCGAATCCCACCGTTGGTTGTCACAGAGAATCACAGTGGTATTCATCATGTGTACTCACTGAAGATTTTCCACAACTAGGAAACTTCATACAAGGTCATACTCGTAGTTATGTATCCAGTCTCGGTAGTACTAATAAAAACCGATTTCTGCTTCCTGCTCATCCATGATATTGAAGCATAATCCAAAGAGAACCAGCACTGAGAAGTGCTCTAGCGATCCTCCAAACTGCCTGCCTAGTCATCATGCAGTTTTCATATTTCTGACAATGTATCTCAATCCATGAGAGATTTCCCTGAAGATATCTCAACAGATTCTTGGCACCAATCCAGTGAGGCTCAACCAAATATGAGCTCACCATGATAACTGCAAAACATATGTCTAGTCGAAAGTTCACCAAGAACATCAACGTGATTGAGTTTATGAAACTCAGAGGCATTTCCCAAATATGGTCCGACATGACTACCATATAACTTTTGAAAGTTAATATCCTCGAGGTAGTCGTAGGCTTGCAGTTTATCATTCTAGATTTGGAATCCAACTCCCTCTTACTTCTGCAAATGAGAGGGTCTGCACCTGTTAGAAATAGGTCATCCTTATGAGGTTCCAATATGAGAGGTCTATCATCCACAACCTTCGGGTAATGGTTTGGATTCGTTTCACTCCTAGTGAATCTCAACTTCATCAAACAACTATCAATCCTCTCATACTACGCCCGGGGTGTTTTGCTTTAGGCCATAGAGAGCTTTCTTCCACCTGTATACATGAGATTCCCGTTCATGAATCTCAAACTCCACGGGTTGTTCCAATCCTGTGGACCTGCTACATAGGGGAATGGTCCCCTTGTAAGATTTTCCTTCGATACATCTCAGACATGTACCTTCATGCTATTTTTGAATTCAGGCATCCCGATCACCATTTGACTCACATACCTCTGATGCTGAGTCAATGGACATGGTCCGCAGTGGACTTGATACAACCCTGAACTCTAAAACATCTTTGAAAAATATATTTTCAAACACGTACCTTTCCATCGATGAGTGCCACCCTGAAACCTTAAACTTCCATTTCCGAGATGGACACCAGGTTCTTCTTGCGATTAGGTACATAAAAGAGATTCTGGGGTTCCTTCCTTTCTTTGAAGAGTCAACCATTTCCTTGATGACCTAAATTACTTATCATTCCTCTGATCATTGAAGATGTCCCTGGAATGATTATTATCTTCATCAAGAGATGTGTCTCTGCTATTTGGACACTCCTTTGCATGATGGCCGAACTTATTGCAACCAAGGCATCTGCCTTTCCTTCCTCCCTTAGATCTGAACTTTCCAATGAAGTGATCTTCCACTGTGCCATTTTGATAATATTCTCTGCTTCCACTTCACCCTTAGCAAACTTAGAACAGAGATGTGGAACTCATTGATCCTTTTGTCTTGTCCCTATTTTCTTTGATGATTACTCTTTCACTCTTGCTTGGGCATTGTCTTCACCTAAGCTCCAATACCATGTTAATTTTAGGTATGTTCTATGCTAGAGAAATTTATTTCAATTGCTTTTCCACATTAGCAATCACATCAACATAAAGTAAACTGTAGATAGAACATAAATATAAATCGTAGAAGACATGCCAAGACAAGAGGACACAAGATTTGGTGCTAGCCAGGCACAAAACCCACAATGTGGGGAAACCCTTCATCAATTCTTCTTTTATGTTCTTCAAAGTTCAACAGAGAAAGAGAGAGAGAGAGATATTACATTTTCAACAAAAGTCAACACTTTGACTTTCTATATCTATATGAGATCAGCTGAAGACATGTTGCTTCAACTGATTCTCCAAGATGACTCCTTCACCTATCATCATGCTGCATATGGTCCACTTGCTGCACCATTGCATACTACACCATGCCACACTAATCATGATTATCATCATGCTGCCCATGTCCATGATCTTATTCATCATCATGTTGCCCTTTAAGTCCATGATCTCATTCATCATCATGTTGCCCATGCTCATATCATCATGCATCATTATGTTGCCTATGCTCGTACCATCGTGCTGCTTATTATGTTGCCCATGATCTCATACATCATGCCGCCTTCCTTTAGAGACAGATGCTCCGACTGTTTCGATAGTTCCTGGTAATTCCGACTTTTCCGACAATTCTGATAGTTCCGACTATTCCGGCTTTTTTGGCTTTTTTAGATTTTTTGGCGTTTCTAGCTTTTCTGGATTTTTCGGCTTTTCTGACAATTCTGACAATTCCGGCTTTTCTGACTTTTCCGGCAGTTTCGGCTTTTCCAGCTTTTCCGGTAGTTCCAACTTTTCCAACTTTTCTGGCTATTCCGAATTTTCTAGTAGTTCTGGCTTTTCCGGCTTTTTTGGCAGTTCTGGCTTTTTTGGCTTTTCCGACAGTTCCAGATTTTCTAGCTTTTCCAGTTATTCTGACAGTTCCGACATTTCTGGCTTTTTCAGCTTTTCCGGCTTTTCTGGCTTTTCCGACTTTTCCTTAGGATCTCTCCTCCTACTAAAACCCAAAGGCAAGTAGAGAGAGGAAGAGATCCAAGTGTGTGTAGAAATGACTTGAAGTCCTCTTCTATTTATACTAAAACGTAGAGGTTGAATAGACATGATTGTTGGGCTTCTGAGCCTACATAAGTTGCTAGCCGACTTAACAATTTGTCCATAACATAAATAAATTCATAACTTCATAAATACTTATCAGAATTGGATGATCTTTAGATCAATCCTACACCTATCAATGAGAGGGATCCAATAAAAATATCAGCTGCCATAAATAATATGACCCTTGTGGAGTTTGGCCCTAGTTGCCAATTTTAACATGAAGTTAGGGTGATACTTCAGTGGGAGGCGTTATTAGAGCACATTCATTGCTAAGAGGGAGTGTTGATTTCTAATAGCATCAGATGTGCTCTAAGTCTCAAAGTTTGGAAGGAGGCTTGGGCACATGTATTCCAAAGAACCCAGAAAGCATTTTGGGAAATTCCACTCGGAGACAGTTTTATTAAAATAATTAATTATTTTTAATGGGTCCCTAAGTCTATACTAGGGAAATTAAAATAATTAATGGGTATCAATCTAACTATGGGTGTAACTTCTAGAAGAAGACGAGGATCAAGCAAAAATGATCTTAGCCATTGATTAGGTTCTACTCTGGGATGTTGAATGTCAACGAGAAGATTATTTAAGGAAACATGAGGGTCATTTGGAAAAGACACAGAGAGTTTATCAGTGAGATCGGATTGCTGAAGCTAGAGGCAGCGCAGTGATTTGTAGTGATCACGCAAAGGGGTAGAAGGAGTTTTGGCTGGAGAATCTTCTCCGAAGCCAAGTGATCATGCAGAGGGGTAGAAGGAATTTTGGCTGGAGAATCTTCTCCGAAGCCAAGAATACTCAGCAGAGAGACACATAGGAGGCAGCATAGAGCCAGGAATGGCTCACGCAAGTGTTGAAGTTACTAAGTTTACTTAGCTTAGAAACTCTTCATGCACTTTTTCTGATTTATTCCTACCTACTTGTTATTTTTCTTTAACAAGTTATTTACAAAGTA
>APFE031069531.1:223912-242646 GCA_000404065.3 Pinus taeda
AATAAAAATAGTATATAGATGAATGAATATGAATGTATAAATCAACATACATTTTTAAATGCAAGATAAAAATCTTTTAGTGTTGATGTAGAACTTGAATCTGGGTAGTTACATACAACATCATCCCAACTATCTTCATTCAACAATTTAACCATTTGTTCTTGTATTTTCATTTAAATTTTGTGACTGAATAGATAAAGTAAAAAAAGTTAATATAATGGTATGTAACAAATACTGGCAGAACAATATGTTATATTTAAAAGAAAATTATAATCTAGAAATAAGTAAAAATAAGTCAACAAACTTACTTTTGAAATTCGTCAGACATTTCATCCAATGATAGTTCCCCTGACTTCACACGAGATAATATTGATTTGACAAGCTTTTCATCCTTAACTCCTTGCAATGCTCTCCAAGGTGTGATAGTCATATCTTCTGGAAGCTGCTTCATTTCAGGACTTGATTTACATCTGCTAAATATCAATGGTTTAGACTTTTTAACCTTCTGGTTTTTAATGCCAATGTTCTCCCACATGCTAAAAATATCATTAATCAATTCCCATATCTCTCCCTTTATAAATGCCAATTGGAAAATGTTATCAATAATTCTAAATATATTAGAATTTACTTACTGCCTTTTGAATTGATTTTCTCCTCAATTTGATAGCCTATTTCCATACAATATTCCTTTCGAAATTCTAGAGTAACATTTATCTTATCCCCACCACATTTTTTTCAAATTCATTATGAACAAATCTAACCCTTTGGATGAAATTCATATACATCGTATATTCATTATCTATATTATGATCCCATGCCAATAATTTTTCTTCTGTATATGATAAAACAACATAAATTATACATTTCATTGTTTCAAAATGTGGGTTATTAGGATGTTCATCCACCAATTTCCTTTGAGCTTCTACATAATGGTTCCCCCCAAGCACATTATTATTGTATTCAAATCATTTTGACTTATCAAATGCTTCTATATTGGGAACTTGAACTGGATCAACAAGAAGAACATAACTAACCACATTAGAATATGGATTGTACCTCATCAATGTCTTCAAGTTGTGAACATGCAGGTGGTGTGTTTTTTTGATTTGATATTTAAAATTGTCCTTCACTTGGCTTATATATTTGTCTCACATTACACTGAAATGTACGACCACCCTCAATTAAGTTTGTTTTTGTCAAGTTATGTCGAATGGATTTTTGTTTTGTTTTAATAATTCCATAATCTAAATCAACCCCTGGTGTAAGGATTTCTCTGCTTTCTTTTGAATTTTCACTAGGATCTTCACTGCTGGCCTTGAATATTTGAGAATGATCAACTTTCATTTTCTTCCACCTCTTTTCTTCTAGATAAGTAATATTCTCATCATTAACTAGAACATAGACATTCATGGGAATTTTTATTTTTGGTCTTTTATGGCTCTTCTCCTTTCTAACATCAGTTCTAATGGCATGCTTAGTAATGGAAACACATTCTTCAACGTCAGTTTCAACTTACTCATATTCAAAAGTAACCTGTCTACCTCTGCTAGATTTATCCACTATAGACATTCTTTGTTGATCCCTTGGATGTAGTTTTGTAGCATCATGAATTGCTATTTTTTGCCTATTTTCCATATCTTCTTCTGACCCTAAGCAGAAAGCGCTAAAAAATTAATAATATCTTGCTTTATGAAATGATTGCCTCCCAACATAATTGAAATATTTTCAATAAAATTCTATCAAAAAAAATATCATATGTCAATAAAAACTAAGTTATAAAAATATAATGATATAGCTACAATAACACAAAACACATAAATATACATAACAATACTTACCATATCTTGTGCAATGTCATTTATAATTTTTTTTACATATCTTTGTAGATTCCTCTGTTGTGTCATACATTGACAATGATAACTGATATTTAATCTTGTCATGTGACTTGGGCGGCTTTGTAAGTACATAAACAACTTCAGTGTCCGGTATCAAACAAATGTCTATGACTTTTCCCAGCACCTCATAAAGTCCACTATCATTAGGGATATCAACATATAGGTATATCTGCAACTGTTGTTCACCTTCTCTATCTTTCATATACCATACATTTTTCTTAAGATTCACTTCTTTTGATTTCTTCCAGTATGAAATCGTCTTCTATCGTTTGAGGCACTTGATAGATTTGTAGTTATTAGCTCAGGTTTGGTTCGTTCAACAATGTTTTTTGAGGATCCACCTTTAATTTTAGCAGTGTTTGGTGTAGAAATATATACATAAATCTTCTTTGATGCCATTTTCCTGCAAAACACACACACACACACACACACACACACACATATATATATATATACATATAATATAAATTACGTAAATAAAAAAAAAAGCTTAAATAAACAAACAAAACGAAACAAAATCTAAAAACAATAAATAATCATAAATCATAAATAATTTTGTAAACATTACTTTTTAATTAAAAAAAATTAAAAAAACAAAAAAATGCAGCCCCCGCCTACCCCACCCTTGCGGCCCATCGGGCCCATGGGGGTGGAGACTCGATTTGCATAGCCCCTCTACCCCGCCCTCGTGGCCCATCAGGTTAGTGGGGGTGGAATCCTGATTTGTGTAGCCCCTCCGCCCCACCCCCATGGCCCATTTGGCCCATGGAGGTGGAGCCCCGATTTTGAGAATCAAGCCTCCACCCCAAGGGCCCGTTGGGTTGCGAGGGTGGGGTGGAAGGGGGCTACGACAATGCCTCCCGCCCCACCCTGGAAGCCTAACAGGCCTATGGGGATGGAGGCACGATTCTCAGAATCAGGCCTCCACTCCCACAGGTCTCTATTGGGTCTCCACCCCCACTGGCCCATTAGGCTGTAGGGGAGGGGCGAGAGTGGGATTTGTTGTGCTAGAGCTATTTTTGTTGAATTTTTTTAGTATGTTCCAATCAGACGAGTATTTTCTATAACGTCGAAGTGTCTTGGAGAAGCTCGATGGTTGTGCGTATGGTGGGGATCTCACACTCAATAGGGAGTATGGATTTGACCTCATAAACCAAGTGAAAAGGTGTAAAGCTTGTGGATAGTTTGATTAAGGTACCATATGCCCACATGGTTGAGAAAAACATGTGGTGCTAATTTGTTTTGTGTTTTTTCACCATACGCTACAACATTGTCTTGAGTACCTTGTTGCAACTTATACCTGGCCATTGGAGTGGGGGAAGTATGGAGAAGAAAACTCATGGGAAATTCCAAGGAGTTGAGATAATTGTTGGAAAATATCATTCTTAAAATGTTTTCCATGGTTTAAGGCTAGTTGGTTGGGAATTCCAAATCACACGATAACATGGTTGAAGAAAAATCAAGCAATCTTATCAACAATATTATTGAATGTGGGAATAGATTCAACACACCTAGTAAAGTAGTCTGTATTATCGAATAATTGAAGTAATAAAAGAAGATTTGGAAGCATATCTAAGTTCTGTTATCTGTTTTAAATTTTATGTACTTATGTTTGAATATCGTTTGTTGTAGCATATTTTTCTTATAATTGCATTGCGAAGACCTGGGTATTGTTATTTATGCCAAATAATACATATATCAGTAGTTACGTGCAACTTATGAATATGTTAAGCAAGGAAATTGTTCTACGACTGTGTTTATGAATTTAATGGTTCGCAAAGGTCGGATTGAGCCCTAGATCAGAAGAAACCCTACAGCCACACATACCCCTTTGGGTGCATAAGCCTATTTCTAGCGTCCCCCCATATTGCCTCGGGAGAGACTACGATCTACTGTGCATAGGTCGTTTATGAAAGGGACGATAATATAGGGTTTTCTTGGTTAACACAACCTAACTTCGAGCCTGGATCTAAGCCCTCGAAGCCAACAAATGGTTCTATTACTGGGACCAGGATCTGTTTGAGGGATGTGGATGTGGCAACTGACTAAGAAGGAAATCCAAAATTGAGTTGAGGAAAGGAGTGTGAGTTTGCAGTATAGGAAAACAAAAAATTTATGTTTATCCATAGAAGTTTGGTTACAAAGGTACATTTATAGAGAACAACATGAGAACTTTTTTGTTCTTTGCTTGACGAATTGTATGAGTGGCTTGCAACATTAGTTGATAGTCAACCTTGCTAGAAGCACAATAAGAATCTCGTTTGGACCCTAGAATTAGTCAAGAAACTCAAAGAGACTGATACTGAGATCACAAGAACTGTAGAATTCTAGATTGATAGCATTTTGGGAGGGTTCATCACAAAAATCACAATTAACATGTCAGTATCTTATAGCAAAGTCGAGTGAATATTTTTCAAAGGTTCACAAGGTAAGTTCTTGAGCTCATTAAAGCTCTAGATTAAAATGTTACTGTGCAAAAAGGGTGTACATGAGTGAATTTATGTTTAAGAAAAGCTAGCTTGGGACTACGGGAAGTGGGAAAATATACAGATTTGAAATCAATTACAATCCTCTATTAGGTGATTCGAGTAGTGACGAAGGAAGGAGTAACCTTAGTACACCTGTAGGAGCATCACAATTAGGAAGTCAATGTATGTCTGGGATTCCCCATCCATCCACTCCCCCTCCACCTCCACCTCCACTGCATATACCGACATCTGGAATTTCCAGATTACTAACGAAGTACATAAAGAATGGTACATCACTGCACTGTTTCCACATCTAAGACTGCCATTATCAAAGCAGAAGGAGAATAGCCTAAGGTGGATTGATGGGTTAGGATAGCAAGGATTAAGAACACTGGATTCAATATACAGAGAGAAAAGGAAACTTTCATGGAGGCAAATAAATTTTTCATGGATCTAGGAGCTTCGACGTCAAAGAAACCTATGCAGTTAATTCCACCTAAGAAATAGCTTGAAATAGTGATAGAAAATCCCGATTCGACTGTTTTGAAGTCATTTTTGCAGACCTGCATGAAGTTGTTAAGAGATTAGAAAGCAGTGGAAGGGTTATAAGAGTTGATTGACAACTTTGCTAGAAAAAAATCCTAGAACGGAACAATTCACAATAAATAAGATCTATGCAAATAAAAAGAGAACAGGCCGAGAAATGAGACTGACTGCATAGATTGGAGAATTTGAAATGTATCAGGTAATCCTGGATCTAGGATCAGATGAGAATGCCCTACCTAAGCAGACATGGGAGCGGATGGGACAACCAAAGTTACAATGGTCACCAATCTAGCTGCGCATGGTGAACCAACATAAGATTATTCCAATGGGTCGACTACATGAGGTCGTTGTAGATATTGAGGGAGTCAATGTAATAGAAGATTTTGGAGTCATTGAGATTTTCGACGATAGTAATCCATACCCATCTTTACTAGGAATTGACTGGGAATTTGATATGGATGCTATAATTAACTTGAAATGATGGAGCAAGGTATTTGAAAAGAACAGAATGAGGGATGTTATTCCTATAGATCCCTTTGAAGGAGTACGATACACCGAACCGATCTGCAAAGATTATGACAATGAGAATATTGAGAACATATACAAGTTAACTGTGTGAAATGAATATTGGATCAATCCCACTACAGATGGAAGAATTAGCCTAGAGAAGGATAGTTCATGTGTTTCAGACTCTGACAAGGAAATGGAGCATTGGCATAACTAATTACATGAAGTCTCTATGCTTCGTTGTAATAGACTGACGAAATATATTTGTTGTATCTCATCAAAGGTTCATAACTTAGTATACTATGATGGAATAAGGGATGTTAGTATCCTTTTAGATGAATTTGAAAGAGATGTCCCAGAGGAAGAAAGGTTCCAATCTCTAGATATAGCTCTACAGTCTACACCTACATGATGGTGGGGCACGCACAAACATAACATAGCAGATTGGAGGGAATATTGAAGATTTATGAGGCTCAAGTTCAGGTATGCGAACATGAGACTTGCAGAAAAGTATACTGGAAAGAATAATTCGCATAAGCATCTGGCTCGCTAGACTACTACATGGGGTGAAGAACCACAACCAAAATGGGTACATATCTCTTTTCACACATTAGATGTAATACCTATGAACTGGTATCTTGAAATAGAACTATGCCATGGCACCACTGACTGGCATGAACTAAAGGAAAGTTTTATATTGACTTTTAGTTTTGAGGATGGGTTCGAATGTATAGATGATGCCCTTCAAGAGATCCGTGCAACTATTTTTAGAATACCAACTGAAGTGTCAGCTTGGGTTCAGCCGAATTGGAATGTGCAGGTGCAACATGCACTCGAACATTACAACATAACTGCAGAAGAGGGTGAAGAATATCCATGCAACGTCACTCTACCTGAATCATAAGGACAACGCAAAGTTGTAGGACCGAATGTTGAGATACCTGATGTGACACAACTGGTGAAAAAAAGGTAGATCAATATAGGGACTGAGGAATCACCAAAGTTTGCATGCATAAGTGATTATTGAAACAAAGATATAGTTGGTAAAGTTGCTGAGCTATTACATGAATATTAGGAATTATTCTCGATGAATTTTTCTGAACTCAAAGGTATTAGGGGTGATTGGGGGGTTATGAAAATCACATTGAAACTAGATGATAAGCCTGTGAAGTAGCGACCTTATCAGCTTAACCCAAAATACAAAGAGAAGGTGAAGGAAGAACTTGTGAAGATGGTCCTAGCTGGGATAACTGAGCCAGTAGAAGAGTCCATATGGGTAAGCCCGATGGTTGTACAAGAAAAGAAGACCAAAGGCGAAATAAGGATCTGTGTGGATCTAAGGAAGTTGAATGACACCTGTGTGAATGATCCATTCCCTACATCATTCACTAACGAGGTTCTAGAGAATATAGGAGGGCATGAGGCTTATTCTTTCACAGATGGGTTTTCAGGATACCACTAGATCAAGATCGCACCAGAACATCGAAGTAAGACAATATTTTCCACTGAATGGGGATCATTTCAGGATACTGTAATGTTGTTTGTGTTGAAAAATGCACCTGTGATATTTTCCATGGTGGTTGTCGCAGCGCTTAAGGAGTTTATTCATAAATTTTTGGAAGTATACTTTGATGACTGGACTATGTTTGGGTTATTGAAGAAGCATGTGTCGAGCCTACACTTAATGTTGGATGTTTGCAAAATACCAAATATCATTGAACCTTAAGAAGTGCATATTCTGCGTACCATATGGAATATTGTTGGGCCATGTTCTGGGCAAGCAGGGGTTGATGGTTAACCCTGCCAGAGTTATTGTTATCCTCAACTCAAATCCACCAAAGAGTTTGAAGCAGTTGCGCACCACTCTAGGACACATGGGATATTATCAAAAGTTTATAAAGGCCTACGTGTAGATCACTTCGTCGATGGAGAAGCTCTTGAAAAAGGACATTCTCTTTTGTTGGGATGAGGACTGCCAAAGGAGATTCGATCTTTAGAAAGAAAATATGGTTATTGCACCAATTCTAGTGTTTCTAGATTAGAAGTAAGAGTTTCATGTCCATGTAGATGCCTCATGCATAGATTTGGGTGCTATATTGACCCAGCCCGGTGAAGGAAAATTTGACCACCCAATTGCATTTGCCAGTCGAAAATTGTCTAAGGTGGAGAAAAACTATTCTACGACTGAGTGCAAAGGGTTGGCCATGGTATATGTGCTACATAAATTCAAACATTATTTATTAGGTGTGCACTTTAAATTTTTCACAGATCATTCTGCATTAAAGTACCTGGTCAGCAAGCTTGTGTTGGGGGAAAAGATTTGTCGATGGCTCATGTTCTTCCAAGAGTATGATTTTGAAATAATAATCAAGCCAGGTAGATTGAATGCTGGACTAGACCATCTATCAAGAATTGAGAATGGCGAAGAACCTACAAATAGTGAGGAAGGACTACTTGATGCACAACTCTTCGCAGTAAGAGTAGATGATGATCACTTTGCTGACATCATTTTGTTTTTGGCTATTGGTGTAGCTCCCGTAGAGTATATATCGTAGCAAAAGAAAGAACTGGTATTTCAAGCTACATACTTTTCCTTGATCGTAGGACAATTATACAAAATGGGTTCGGATGAGATATTGCGTAGATATGTCAATGAGTATGAAAGACATAATATTCTACTCGAAGCATATGGTGGTGTTATAGGAGGCCACTATGTAGGGAAATCCACCGTGCAGAAGATCTTAAGAGTAGGTTGGTGGCCCACGGTACAAAGATTTGAAGGAGTATTGCACTAACTATGATGTTTGCCAGAGGACTGGTAGACCGTCAAAGCAGGACAAACTGCCATTGAATCCATAACGCACTCTGCAAGCTTTTGAGAAATGGGCAATTGATTTCATAGGACCAATCAACCCACCAGGTAAGAAGACAGGCGTGTGATATATTATTATTGCAACAGGATATCTGACCAAGTGGGTTGAGACGAAGTAAGTAAAATATTGCAACATAGATACTATTATACATTTCATGCTTGAGTACATTTTGTCAAGATTTGGCTGTCCAAAGATCCCGATGAGTGATAGAGGATCACATTTTTTACATGACATGATTGAAGCATTGATGATTGAGTTCCATGTACATGATCAAAAAAGTATTCCTTATCGTCCATAGGCGAATGGCACCGTGGAAGCTTTCAACAAGATTTTGGAAAATGATTTGACGAAGGTCTATAATGTCAATATAAATGACTGGGATGTGTGTATACTGGTAGTGATCTAGCTTTACAGGACCACATGTAAGAAACTGACAGGGAAAAATCCATTCAGATTAATTTATGGGTAGTAAGTTGTCATGCCTATGGAATACATAGTGTCAAGTCTGAAAATTGCGACAGTAACAAGCATGGAAGACAATGAAATTATGGAGGAAGGATTGGAACAACTGATTGCGCTAGAAGAAGATCGTTTCATTGCAGGTTTCCATCAACAACTACAGAATTATAGGGAAAAATCCTATCATGATCGACATATCAAGCAACAAACCTTTAAGAATGGTGACTTAGTTTTGTTATATGATAGTAAGTTCTTGAAGTTCCCAGGTAAGTTCAAAATGCATTGGTTGGGACCCTACATTGTTAAAAATAACTCCAATGGTAGCGTAGTTCAACTCGCAAAGCTAAACAAAGAACTATTCCTTGGATGTATGAATGGCAGTCGATTGAAGATATACTGGGACGATTTCATCCCTAAGATTTCACAATGAGTATATGGATGCAAAAAAGTCTTAGTACTTCAGGTAGTTTAAAGGAAGCATGGGACTCTAAAAAACTCTGTTGAAAGTCAGTTGTGTCAAAGTCTCGAAGTTGTGCGATGTTTGAGAGCTTGGCGCAATTGGAAGAAGATGCGACATAGAGTGGGTGGCTGCGTGACAAGGGTGGGTCTGGTGCAGCCCGTCCAAAATATGACTATTGGTAGTGATATAGTTGATTTGATAGAGAATGAAATTTATGATATAGCAGAAATTACGGAATTGTTTTCCCGCACAGTGAATGTGGGATTAATTTGTTTTTGTAAAAAATTTAACACATAAATCTTGCTATGGCGATATAGTAAATTATGATAAAGCGACCATTACGAAATTGTTTTACCACATAGTGAATGTGGTATTAATTTTTTTTTTTTATTATAAAAAATTAGCATATAAATCATGTTATGGAGATATAGAAATTTATTTTAAATGTGTGATAAAATATATAATAAAAATTAAAAGAAACATTCAATTGTCTAGTAAACGCTATATAGTTTAAGTAAAAAATTAATTTACGTAAAAGATTTAGTTTACAATTTTAATTTAAAAATTTAGTTTAAAAGATTAATTTCATAAGAAAATATTAGTTAAATTTTTTCAATAAATTGTGGAAGAAAATTATGGAGGAAAATACACGAAACGAAATCTTTGGAGGGAAAAATTTCGGCATACAATTTTAGAGGGAAACTTTGGAGGGAAATTTTCATTCTTTAAGCTATATATTATCATTAGGAGAGAGTGCATTTGTATCATCGAACCTCTTCTATTTGAAAGGCATGGATTCTTCTGATAGTGAAGTTTCGCATTGTGAAGCATCAACATCTTTGTTGCGTAAAAACTCTATTCATATTGATGAATATAATAGAAATTATTCCACTATGAATAGAGAGTCAAATATTCCACTTAGTCCCAATCCTAAGGACTATGAGAGTAGCACTGATGAAGGGTAGGATGAAGAATTTCAAATAAATAAAGAGTCACAGTTTCCACTTAGTCATAATCCTATGGACTATGAGAGAAGCAGTGATGAAGAGCATGATGAATATTTTCAAATGAATAAAGAGTCATGGTTTCCACTTAGTCCTAATCCTATGGACTATGAGAGCATCATCGATGAAGAGCACGATGAATAATTTCAAATGAATAGAGAGTCACGTTGTCCACTTAGTCCTAATCTTATGGACTATGAGATCAATAGTGATGAAGAGCATGATGAATAATTTCAAATGAATAGAGAGTCATGGTGTCCACTTAGTCCTAATCCTATGGACTATGAGAGAAACAATGATGAATAGCATGGTGAAGGATTTCAAATAAATAAAGAGTCTTGGTTTCCACTTAGTCCTAATCCTATGGACTATGAGAGCAACATTGATGAAGAGCATGATGAATAATTTCAAATGAATAGAGAGTCATGGTTTCTAATTAGTCCTGATCCTATGGACTATGAGAGCAACAATGATGAAGGCCAGGATGAAGAATTTCCAATAAATTGAGAGTCACATTTTCCACCTAGTCCTAATCCTAAGGACTATGAGAGCAATAGTGACGAAGGATAGGATGAAGCACTTAGTCCTAATCCAAAGGACTATGAGAGAAACAATGACGAAGGGCAGGATGAAGCCCTTAGTCCTAATCTTAAGGAATATGAGAGTAGCAGTGATGAAGGGTAGGATGAAGAATTTCTAGTAAGTAAAGCGTCACATTTTCCAGTAGTCCTAATCCTATGGATTATGAGAGTAACATTGACAATGCACATGATGAATAATATCTAATAAACATTGAGTAAATTTTTCCATTTAGTCCTAATTCTAAACACTGAGGGTAGCACTGAAGAAGGGCAAGATGAAGAATATCCTCCAAGTCAGTATTTCAAAAGCACATATGATCATAGTGAGGATAATATTCCTCATAATGATGATGAAAATGCTTATACACATGATGATCCAATGATGGAGATGTTACCAACAAATATTGTATCGAGGAGGAGTATATCTTTTCGTATCAATCCAAGATGTTCTAGTTATACAAGGGGTAGAGCAGATTACCTAATGAGAAGAAGTTCTATTAGTGCTCTCATTTCAAGTTAATGTTGTCAAAAATATTGTTTGAAACATATGGATTTGAAGTTTGCATTGGAGAAAATGAAGAGATATTTGTCAATGAATAAAAGCATGCAAAATTCACATTTAGTGGGGTGCATGCAATCTACATTGTCAGGTTATGATTATCATATTGGGTATTTATTTATCTATAGAAAGGCTTTCAAAATGTTTCATTCAATGGGTAATTTTCATCTGTCAAGAATCCAAGAAAATTTGGAAAAGGATCCCACATTTTATTCAGAAGTACGTCATAAACGACAATTTGGGCCATTATCAAATACTGCAATGTCATGGATGAAAGACTTATTTTCAAAGCATGGAGAGTGAATGCTAAATAGAGAGATAATACACATTCCAGATAATTTCTCAAGATAAGAAATATACAAATTATACAAAGAATAGGCAGAAGGTGCCAAAGGAAATGGTCGATTTATTACATATCAATATTTTTTGAAGAAATGGAAGAAAGAATTCAACAATGTTTGTATTCCAAAGAAGACAAGGATGGGGATTTGCAGTACATGTGATTTTCTTAAATAAAAAGGTAATAAATGTGAAGGGATAGAAAGAGGTAAGAATTCATAATGTTACTTTTTAAATTTGTATAATCATCAACTATGAAAACATGTTTATTAATGACTTTCTTTTATGTTGTGTAGATTCCATTTTCAAAGCACTTCAAGAGCATCGCGAACAACAAACAAGTGAAAGGAAAAAGTTGTACATGCATAGAAAAAAGTGTTATGATAATCCAAATAAATATTTGGGTTTGATAATTGATAGTATGGACTAGAAGAAAGCACTTCTACCTCATTTTGTTCTCACAACCAAAAAATTACAGGAGGAAAACTTTATTTCGTATCACTTGGTTGGTTGTATGGTCTTCAAAAGGAAAATGTTGCCAGGGGTATACTTCATAGCTCCAAATATTCATAATGATGCAAATCTGACAATAACCATAATTCATGATGTGATTTCTCATTGGTCTAGTAATCTTCCTGAAGTTTTGTATCCACATTTGGACAACACTTGTTGTGAAAACAAAAATCAAATTATTTTTGGATATCTAAACATGCTTGTTGAATTGAGAATTTTTCAGAAGGTAAAGGTTGGTTTCCTTCTTGTTAGGCACACTCATGACCATATTGATCAGATGTTTAGTGATTTTTCAGTCACATTGAGGGGGAAGGAAGTTGGGAGCTTGCCATCATTAATTGAATGTTTTAGGAAATCACACATGCCAGAGCCTATTTTTGATGTGTTGGAAGAAACTGTTGACATGTGAAGGTTTATTTTGTGATCGAATGGTGAGGAGAAATGATTGAACAACTTAAGGACATTATCTTCCAACATCAATTTTGTATAAAAAAAAACTAATTTGAAAACACTAATATGGGGCAAGAAGTATTCAACGTCAAATTTATTTTTATTACAATCAATTACTGAAGTTCATAATGCACGCAGGCAGAATAGAGGTATAAATTATTCTAATTGCCTGAAAGAAATTAAAAAATGTATTAGATATACATATGAGTACTTTAATATTGCTGATTAAGTTTGGTGGGAGCCTTTTTTTACTAATAAAAGTGATATCATTTCAAGAACAACAAATGAAGATATACCTTTGAAAAATCCATTTATTTGGCCACAAAATGTGTCAAAGGAACACGAGGAAAGAAACATTGTTGAACAACAACAATCTCAAGGTATTAGTAATTCTTCACAGGTAGAGGAAAGAGAAATGTATATTGGTTCCAGAATATCTCGTCCACAACATGAAGCCACGGAAGAAATTTACAGGGGTTCAGTACAGGATATTAAGGGGGGTTGCATGATCAGAGTGGTAGAATATGGAGATCCCATTGGCTATCCATTCTGGGTTGCTAAGGTTATAAAGGTCATTACATAAAATGAGGATGCTACAAGTGTTGAAGTACATTGGTATGCCACAAATACACACCCATTTAATGGTGTGTACAAGTTAGAGATGATAGTTGATAAAAAAAAATTGGCGGAAAGAGAAAAAGAAAGGGTAAAAATATAAATTGTCGCTGCACAAACCTCTTAAAATTGGAGGACGTTGACATACATGTTTATGAATTCAATTTAACAAAGATAGGAACTCTTCGCTTCAAGATGAGAAAGATTCTAAAGAGGTTGTTACCAGGAGAAACAATGTTGAGATGGGAGTCTGCTGAAACTAGTCGTAGGTCTAGAAGAATTTTGAAACATGAAATGGTGGGAATGCATGTGGACTCAGATGGGGCACTAGTTGATGAAAGAGAAGAATATGGAACATCTTCATCTGCATCCAGTCATTCATTTGAAGATGTGAATTTTAATGGTGTGCAAGAAAATATGAGTGATTTTGAATAATTATCTAATACAGTTTATATAACTGATGTTTGCATCGTATCTTGAAATATTTTTTTTGATTTCCATATGGTGTTAAATGAAGTTATGAGTCATTTTTATGTTTGTTGGATTATATGTTTTAATTAGATGATTTTTATTGTTTAGAATATCTACAATGCAACAATAACTTAGATATATAATCTATGTTTCATTCAATCTACAAGTATTGACATTTTGATTAATTTAGTCATGTCATTAATTCATAATGTCATGCTTTAAATGTGTTGAAAACTTAGAGTTTTTTAATTCTATTGTTTAAAATTTTCCAAATTTTTTATATCTTTAATGTTATGGTTGAAAACAATTAGAATTTTAGCGATCTTTAGTGTCATGTTATTATATGTTTAAAAACATGGATGAAAACTGATGGAATTTTAATGTGTTTTAGATCCCATTATTTTATCTTTATTGTCATTACTAAAAAATGTTGAAATTGTACCTAGGAAATAAAAATGTTATTCTACCAAAAACATTAGTGTGTTTTTTTCCTCAAAAATAATTGTTTTTTGCACAAAAAAATTGGTTTTACTGCCATTTTTTAAATATGTTGAAAATTAACCCTAGAGTTCCCATTTTGAGTTTATAGTTCTCATTTCAAAGTTTACATTGTTACCTCCTTGAGAGGGAGGATGATTATGGTATCCTTTTGTGATTTATATGATTATTTATGTTTTGATGTGATATTTGATTTGATGTTCTGTATGAATAGGAAATAAATGCTATTGAGACAAGCTGATACCAGATATGAGTATGATGAGAGCAGTGCTGATTGAGGACACTGAGCCAACTCTTCCCCCCAATTTGAGCTCCTAGGGTGAGGAATTGAGGGAGAAGGGCTCTTGGGTTGGAGGGAAATATGGGCAATAGGGCATGACCCCTATCTATTACCCATAGAGTTTAGGGTGCTTCTCCACTCTCTGTTCTTTGTAGAGTATACCCCAGTTGGCATCATACCCACAAGCAAGACTTGTTGGGAATATCTCTCCTTGTCTGGCCAACGATTTGAGAGTCTACTTGGGGTGTACAACCCAAGGTGATTATGATGTAGGTGTTCTAACACATGACTACTAAGAGTCATTTTTGGGAAGATTGGTAGGAAATAGGATTTCAGGTTGAGGGGAAGCTCCCCAATGAAATTCTGGGTTGAGGGTAAGTTCCTCGATGAGATTCCAAGGTCGAAGGTGTAATCCCTTATATGATGAGTTATCTTATTGTTTGATATGAGTTTTTAGATGTATAGTCCCCCCATAAAATTTCGGGTCAAGATGTGCTCCTTGATGTGGTTCCAGGTTGAGACGTTTTCCTTGATGATATGCTCTCCAATAATGATTGATGATGATATTTCGAGTAGTATCCTGTTGGTAGAGATTCCAAGTAGCAAGTTGATGGATAGAGGGTGGTAGCTTGAGCTCCCCCCCAGTAACAAATTCTTCTTCTTCTAGATCAGAGAATGTTCAACATATGAGCAGGAACAATCAAGAGATAAGCAAGAATAAGTAAAGGATAGATTGAGATGTACAATGATGATTTGTGATGATGACTAACTTGAGATGGACATGGCATGATGAATACATGACAAAGATGAACTATGATGATACATGATGACACTTGAAGATTCCAGAATGGAATATTAATTGATGGATAGATATTGGCAGGTGAAATTCTCCCTAGTTGAGAGGGAGCGTTAATTTTTGCAATTGCAGTCATATTCCAATTTGGACAACTCATATGATGGAGATAATGATTGCATTATATTCCTATTTTTGAGAGGACCAAAATATATGTAAAGATATGTAGATTTTAACCCCGTACAGAAATTACCTACATACAAATTCTAAAACACAGAAAATAAACAATGCTAGAGCATAACCCATAAAACACATATACATAGAGATTTTCCCCTGGATCCCAAAACTGGGACTACCAACTTTATTTTTCATTATGTTCCTTTCAATGTTATAATACATATTTATACATGCCAAAGCATCCAATACCATGGACTGAAAACCATTACGTCCAAAACCATGGACCGAAAACCATCGTGTCCAAAACCATGTGCGAAAAATTATGCACAAAACCATAGGTAGGTCCACCCAACCTAATGTAGGGTCCAAAAAAGTTTTTCCTGGGGTGCTGCCCCGGACCCCATAGAGGGGTCCTACCTGCCCCGCTCAAACCCCCAATATAGGGGGGGCTACTACCCCTCCTGTGACTCCCTCATTGCACAATCGACACAACAAAGGGGGGGCTCTGCCCTCCATCTAACCCCCCAGTTAATTACGTGGGCTAGTCATGGAAAGAATACAACACAACCCAACATTCTCCCACTTGTTGTTTTCTTTCCACAAGGTGCCGCAAGAGAGCTTAGTCATTTATCTAGCCCTGCAATGCCCATTGTTTCTCTAAACCAAGAGAACTTCTCAAAGTTCACAGATTTTGTCAATGCATCTGTAGTATTCTTCAAAGTGTCCACCTTTACTAGCAACACCTTTTTGTCTTGTATCATATCTCGCATAAAGTGATATTGAACATCAAAGTGCTTTGTCTTTGAATGGTAAGTAGGGTTCTTTGCCAAGAAAATTGCACTTTGGCAGTCAAAGTCTATCCTTATAGCTCCCTGTGCTAACCCCATACTTGAACACAATCTCTACAACCAAACTGCTTCCTTGCTTGCATGAGTGGCTGCCATGTATTCTGCCTCTGTAGTTGATAGTGCCACTACAGATTGTTTCTTACTCATCCAATTGACTGCACCTCCAAATAGGTTAAACACATACCCACTTGTAGATCTTCTCTGATCTGGATCTCCAGCCTAGTCCACATCAACAAAGCCACAGATATCCAAAACTCTGTCCAATCCTAGTCTTCCTTGGTAGCACAAACCATAATCACTAGTGCCATGCAAATACTTGAAAACCCGCGTCACTACTGTCCAATGCTCCTTCCCTGGTTTTGACATAAACCTGCTCAATACTTCCACAACATGTGCAATGTCTGGTCTAGTACAAACCATCACATACATCAAGTTACCGACTGCACTTGCATATGGAACATGGGACATATCCTCTTCCTCTACTTGTGTTTTGCGACACTGTTCAGCAGATAACCTTGCACCTACAGGAATAGGAACCTTCATCGATTTACTATCCTGCATATTAAACCTCTACAATATTGTCTCAACATACTTCCTTTGGTTTAACCAGAGCTTCCTCTTTGCTCGGTCTCTTTTAATTTCCATGCTTTCAAAATATAGTTTGCAGCACCAAGATTTTTCATGTCGAATTTGGATGACAAATGGGTCTTCAAAGCCAGGATAATTTCTTTGTCATTTCCACCCAGCAACATATCATACACATACAAGACAAGATAAATAACACTATCAACAATTAATTTAAAATACACACAATGATCTACTTTGCTTCTGGTGAAGCCAAGTCCCTGTATAAATGTACCAAATTTCTGATACCACATCCTTGGTGACTATTTTAACCCATACAAAGACTTCTTTAACTTGCATACCAGTTATTTCTTACCCTTCACCGCAAAGCCTTCAAGTTGCTTCATGTAGATCTCCTCTTCCAGATCCCCTTGAAGAAATGATGTCTTCACATCCATCTGTTCTACCTCAAAATCAAAAGCAGCAGCAACAGATAAAAGTAATCTAATAGAGGCTACCTTGGCAACAGGAGAAAAAATATCACCAAAATCAATTCCCGACACTTGGGAATAACCTTTTGCTACCAACTGAGCTTTGTATTTCTCCACCTTTCCTTCTGAATTTGTCTTCTTCTTGAACACCCATTTGCTGCCAATGGGTTTCCTTCCAACCATCAACTCCACCAGATCCCAAGCCTCATTTTTGTGTAAATATGCCATTTCATCAACCATGGCCTCTTTCCATAGTTTTCCATCCTCTGAATCTACTGCTTCCTTCACAGTTATGGGATCATCATCAGTAATAGATAAAGCAAAATTTTAAAAGAAAGCAGATGGACTATACCTTTTTGGCTGCCTTCTTTCTCAAACTTATCTTCTCACACCCAGAGTTTGTGGCTCTTCATCTTATGACTCCTCCTCTGTTGTAGAGTTTGATTCTTCCTCCTTTAGCTCAAACTATATCTTCTCAGGTTCCTTTGGTTGGAATTCATGTTTAATAACATCTTTCACCTCTCTGAACACCACATCTCGGCTATACACAACCTTCCTTGTTACTGGGTTTCAAAGCTTATAACCCTTTAAACCATCCATATACCCCATAAAGATGCACTTTTTAGATTTACTATCCAAATTGGTTATTTTCTCCTTTGGAACATGTACATATGCATCACATCCAAATACCCTCAGATGTGAAAGAGAATGTTTCTTACCAGTCCATACCTCTTCTGGAGTCTTATCTTCCAATGTTGATGAAGGTGATCTATTGACTAGGTAACATACAGTCTCCACTGCCTCTGCCTAGAATTCTTGTCCTAACCCGGCACCACTGAGCATGCTTCTTTCCCTTTCCATCAACGTCTTGTTCATTCTTTCTGCAACTCCATTTTGTTGAGGTATATATGGAGTAGTCTTCTACTGTGCTATATCACACTTCTTACATAATTCTTCAAATTCCTTACTGCAAAACTCTCCACTGTTATCTGTCCTTAACACCTTTATCTTCTTCTCTGTCTAGTTTTCCACCAGAGCCTTAAATTCTTTAAACATGTCAAAGACTTCAGATTTCTTCTTAAGGAGATATATCCATGTATTCCTTGAGAAGTCATCTATAAATGATACATAGTACACAGACTTACCCAGTGATGAACCTTCATAGGTCCAAACACATCACTATTCACAAGCTCTAATATCTGTTTCACCCTCTTACCACCAAAGGGGAAACTCACCCGATTCTGCTTCCCATATATATAATTTTCACAGAAATCAAAATCCAGAGAGCTATTACTCATACCTTCTACCATACCTTTACCATGAAGTATTCGAAGGCCCTTTTC